>JAQFZT010002355.1:0-11854 GCA_034696325.1 Camisiidae sp. | reverse complement strand
TTCGTACCATCAGATTCTCCACCATAATCTCAATAATCTCCTCAAATACCATAATCTCCACCATAACCTTAATAACCACCTAAAGTACCAGAATCTCCACTATAACCATAATAACCTCCATTACCAAAATCTTCACCATAACCTTAATAACCTACTCAAGTAACAGAATCTCCACCATTACCTTAATAACCCTATTAAGTGCCAGAATCTCCACCATAACCTTAATAACGTCATCAATTACCAGAATCTCCACCCATACCTTAATAACTTCCTCAATTACCAGAATCTTCACCATAGCCTCAATAACCTCCGCAAGTACCAGAAACTCAACCCAAACCTTAATAACTTTCTCAATTACCAGAATCTCCACCATAACCTCAATAATCTCTTCAAGTACTAGAATTTCCAACATAACCTCGATAACCTCCTCACCTAACAGAATCTCCATTAGTCTGTTGAAATGTCCTAACTGAAATTTTGTCTATTAAATGAAATTTATATTAATCGGATGTCTATAGATTAAGTGTATAAATTGGAATGTCTATTAAGTAGATATTTATAAAGTGAATATCCATAAATTGGGAAGATACATATTTTTAACATTAAGAAATTCATACGAGAATGAAAAAAATTCATTTGACCATTTTGATGACCTTACTTAGGGACCATCAACACTTGAACCTATAGAGGGGCAATTGACATGAAAAATGACATTAACATCAAAACAATCGGACCCTTACTTCACTAGATCTTTATACAAAAGAGAAAATCTCGTACTCTTATCATTAGGTCTGATTTTCGACTTGACTTTTTTGAAAAATCACTAGACCCCCTAAATGACCTAGCTAAGAAATGAAAAAATACAACACGATAGAGAGTTAGAGGATATATCATGACACCACTATGATCTATCTGTGACTCCACCTGATTTTATATAAATTCCCAAAAATCACTAAAATTCCCTTGAAATAACATGACAAACTTTGAACTTGAGTTATTTCTAAAACTTCACTAACAACTAAGTTTTGACAAAAGCATAGTACGAAGAAAAAATATTCCAACAACTTTCTAAATGTCATAAGGCATATTCTTCTTGCGCCTGGCCTCCTACAATGACAAAGTATTTTCAGACCACTTTTTAAATTTTTTTTAAAAATACAAGGGCGCCACCTAGGATTCTGAAACTTAAAAATCAAATCACAAAAAAATCACTTTAAATTATAAAAAATATAATGCTCCCTAGCTTTGCTTAAAAAAAGTTACAATCACTTGATTGAAATGTTTTCTAAAATCCGTAACTTTTTTTCTGGAATAGGTAAAATTAAGTGACCCAAACAAATCATCTAATCAATAAATGAGGTTTTACCAAAAAAAAGTCAACCCAATCCCTCCTTTGAACAGCGCACTTATACCCCTTTTTATACACACCCGTATAAATTGGATCTAAAACAGAGTTTATGGATAAATTAAATATAATTTATTATTTTTTTCATATCTTACTCTAATTAATCGTGAATGAATATCCCATCTGTAGGTCGTAAGTATTTTCAAAGAAGAGTTTATAGATAAATTAAATATAATATTTTTATTTTTCTCATTTCAAACTCCAATCAATCGTGAATGAATATTCTATTTGTAGCTCGTAAGTAATAAAAAACGGAGTTTTTAGATAAATTAAGAATAATATTTTTATTTTTTGTCATTTCAAACTCCAATCAATCGTAAATGAATATTCCATTTGTAGCTAGTAAGTATTTGCAAAGCAGAGTTTTTAGATAAATTAAATATAGTATTTTTATTTTTCTTATTTAAACTTCAATTAATCGTGAATGAATACCCCATCTGTAGACTGTAAATATTCTCAAAACAGAGTTTCAGATAAATTAAACATATTAATTTTAATTTTCTCATTTTATACTTTAATTAATCGTGAATGAATATTCCATCTCTAGTTAGTAAGTATTTGCAAAACAGAGCTTTTTAAAAAATTAAATATAATAATTTTATTTTTCTCATTTCTTACTCCAATCAATCTTGAATTAATATCCCATCTGTAGTTTGTAATTATTTTCAAAAAAGAGTACTTAGATAAATAAAAAATAATATTTTTATATTTCTCATTTTTTTACTCCATCAATCTTGAATGAATATACAATCTGAAGGTCGTGAGTATATGCAAAACAGACCATAACTATAATAACTCCCTCAAGTACCAAATTCTCCACCCAAACCTTAATAACTTCCTTAATTACCAAAATTTCCACCATAACCTTAATAACCTCCTCAAGTACCAGAATCTCCACACAAACCTCAATAACATCCTCAATGAATAGAATCTCCACCATAACCTCAATTACCTCCTCAAGTACTATAAACTCCACCCAGACCTTAATAACTTCCTCAATTGCCAGAATCTCCACTATAACCTCAATAACCTCCTCACTTACCAGAATCTCCATTAGCTCAAAATTTGTCTATTAAATGAAATGTCTGTGAAATGTCTATCAATCGGATGTCTATAAATTAAATGTCTATAAATTGGAATGTCTATAAAGTAGATATTTATAAAGTGAATTTCTATAAATTGAGAAGACACCTATTTTTAACATTAAGAAATTCATAGGAGAATGAAAAAAATTCATTTTACCCTTTGATAACTTTACTTAGGGACCATCAACACTTAAACTTATAGAGGGACAATTGACATGAAAAATGACATTAACATCAAAACAATCGGACCCCAGATATTGATCTTTATACAAAAGAGATAATCTCGTACTCTTATCATTAGGTCTGATTTTCGACTTGACTTTTTTGAAAAATCACTAGACCCCCTAAATGACCTAGCTAAGAAATGAAAAAATACAACACGATAGAGGGTTAGAGGGTATATCATATGACACCACTATGATCTATCTGTGAACTCCCCTGATTTTATATAAATTTCCAAAAATCACTAAAATACCCTTGAAATAACATGACAAACTTTGACCTTAAATAACTTTTAAACCTTCAGTGGCAGCTAAGTTTTGACAAAAGCATAGTACGGAGAAAAAATATTCCAACAACTTTCTTATTGTTATAAGGCACATTCCTCCTGATCCTGGTCCCCTACCGAGACAAAGTATTTTCTGACCACTTTTTAAAAATTTTTAAGAGTACAAGGGCGCCATCTAGGATTTTGATACTTACAAAAAAAATGCCTAAAAATCACTTTAAATTTAAAAAATATTAATGTTTAAATCAGTTAACCACAAAATGACTACAAAAAAAGTTACAATTGCTTGAATGAAAGTTTTTCTAAAATCCGTAACTTTTTTTGGGACTAGCTAAAATTAAGTGGCTTAAACTTGTCAATAGGTGAGGTATCACCAAAAAAAGTCAAATAAGATATTGGTTTTTATACAAAAATAGAAAATCTCATAGACTTATCATTAGGCCTGATTTTCGACTTGACTTATTTAAAAAATCACTAGACCCCCTAAATGACCTAGCTAAGAAATTAAAAAAATACAACACGATAGAGGGATAGTGGATCTATCATATGACACTACTATGACCTCTGTGTGACCTCCTCCTAATTTTATATAAATTCCCAAAATCACTAAAATCCGCTTGAAAAAACATGACAAAATTTGATCTTGAATAACTTCTATAATTCAAGGTACACCTGAGTTTTGACGATGGCATAGTACGAAGATAAAATATTGCAACAACTTTCTAAATGTTATAAGGCATATTCCTCTTGTGCCTGGCCTCATACCGAGACAAAGTATTTTCTGATCACTTTTAAAAATAATTTTAAAAATACAAGGGCGCCACATAGGATTCTGAAACTTAAAAATCAAATTACAAAAATATCACTTTAAATTATAAAAAATATAATTCAACCTACCTTTGCTCATAAAAAAGGTACAATCACTTGAATGAAATGTTTTCTAAAATCCGTAACTTTTTTTCTGGACTAGCTAAAATTAAGTGACCCAAACAAATCATTTAATCAATGGATGAGGTTTTACCAAAAAAAAGTCAACCCAATCCCTCCTTTGAACAGCGCACTTATACCCCTTTTTATACACGGATCTTAAACAGAGTTTTTATATAAATTAAATATAATATTTTTATTTTTTTTCATTTCAAATTCCAATATCGTGTATGAATATCCGGAATGTAGAGAGTAAGTATTTGTAAAACAGAGTTCTTAAATAAATTAAATATAAAATTTTTATTTTCTCATTTTAAACTACAATCAATCGTGAATGAATATCCAAAATGTAGATTGTAAGTATTTGCAAAGCAGCGTTTTTAGATAAATAAGATATAATATTTTTATTTTTTTAAATTTAAAACTCAAATCAATCGTGAATAAATACGCCATCTGTAGGTAGTAAGTATTTCCAAAACATAGTTTATAGATAAATTAAAGAAAATATATTTATTTTTCTCATTTCAAACTCCAATCAATCGTGAATGAATATTATATCTGTAGGTGGTAAGTATTTGCAAAACAGAGTTTTTATATAAATGAAATATAATATTTTATTTTTCTCATTTCAATCTCAATTGAACCGTGAATAAATATCCCATTTATAGTTTGTAAGTATTTGCAAAACAGAGTTTTTAGATAAATTGAAGATAATATTTTTATTTTTCGCATTTCAAACTCTAATTAATCGTGAATGAATATCTCATCTGTAGGTAGTAAGTATTTGATAAACAGACTATTTTAGATTAATTTAATATAATTATTTTAATTTTCTCATTTCAAACTCAAATAAATCTTGAATGAATATCCCATCTGTAGAACGTAAGTATTTGCAAACAGTTTTTAGATAAATTGAAAATAATATATTTATTTATCTCATTTCTGACTACAATCAATCGTGAACGAATATCCCATCTGTAGCTGGTAAGTATTTAAAAAACAGAGTTTCAAGATAAATTAAATTTAATATTTTTATTTTTCTTATTTAAAACTCGAATTAATCGCGAATGATTATCCCATCTGTAGGTAGTAAGTATTTGCAAAATAGAGATTTTAGATAAATGAAATATAATATTTTTTTCTTATTTTAAACTCCAATTAATCGTGAATGAATATTCCATTTGTAGTTCGTAAGTATTAAAAATAACGAAGTTTTTAGATAAATCACATATACTATTTTTATTTTTCTCATTTCAAACTCCAATCAATCGTGTATAAATGTCCCATCTGTAGCTCGTAAGTATTTGATAAACAAAGATTTTAGATTAATTAACTATAATATTATTATTTTTCTCATTTCAAACTCAAATTAATCGTGAATAAATATCCCAGCTGAAGCTCGTAAATATTAAAAAGCAGAGTTTTTAAATTAATTAAATTTGATATTTTTATTTTTCTCATTTCAAACTTCAATCAATTGTGAACGATTATCCCATCTGTAGGTCGTAAGTATTTGCAAACTAGAGTTTCTATATAAATTAAATAAAATATTTTTATTTTTCTCATTTCAAACTCTATTTAATCGTAAATGAATCTCCTAAATTCAGGTTCAAGTAAGTATTTACAATATAGAACTTTAAAATAAATTATATATAATATTATTCTTTTCCACATTTCAAACTCTTATTAATTGTGAATGAATCTCACAATCATAGTTCAAAGCGTTCTAAGTGAGTATTTGTATTATAGAAGTTCGAAATAAATCATATTACTTAGAAATTATAAATTAATTTTTCAGTGTATATTAGTCAAAAAATTATACAAAGTTTACGTCTAGGTCATGAATGATAGATGAAAGATTCCTTATATCTCTTTATCTATTCATTTGAGATATACTTAATTGAGTCATTCATCTTATACTTCAAAAATTTTAATGTTAGAATTTCTAATAACTAATATTTGACTTTCATTTCATAGAACTTTAGATTATTACCATGTCTTCTATCACTTTGCGTAACGAATTAAAACTTATTTGGTTTAAAGTAATTGTCGGGGTATTTTTGAGAAATTAGTTATTAATATTTAAATATAAAGTTTACGATAAGATATAATTTCATAAAATAAAATTAAAAGTGGAGTCAAAAGTTGTGATTCTTTTCGTGAAGTGAGAGGGTTCTATGTAATCCCACGTTTATCTCATAACAATTCAACATTATTTCAATAACACATTTTTGAGTAGTTATAAAGGCAATTGATATTTGAGTCAATATTAAAAACTTGAGCATTCAATTTGAGGAAAATTTTTAAATACAATATCCGATACAAATTTTTCACCCTTTTAACGAATACATTTAAAATTGCAGGTAAGCGTAAAAAGAGATCCATTAGCGTTGATGGGAAGGAGTAGTTACATCGAGATGATGAACAGATCAGATAATTTATTTTGGGGAAAATTATCTGACTTTAAATTAATTATAGAGTCATTTTGGGTGAATTTATAATATATTAATGACTTATATTTAACTATTGTATTTGAAATAAAATATTGAAACACTATTATAATAGTAAATATTATTTTGAAAATCATGTAAACCTAAAAATGTTCAAAATTGATTAAAATAGTTATTATGGGATTCAATCTCTCATTATTGCACTCAATTAAAAGCGATAAATAATTACTTATTCACAAAAAATTTGACATAAATTGAAATCAATAAATTAATTAATTTCACTGAATTTATTAAGATGTTTGTAAAATTTCACACAATATGTATTTATTGAAATCTTATTGGAATTGAAAATAAGTGTCAACATATATTGAGAAACAGATCTCGTATTCTTCGATTGGGTGGTAACCACATCTACGAAAAAGAGCGCTAAAGTCAAGCATATTATATGATATTAACTACAAGTCCTATTGCTTTTCATAATTATATTGTTTATCATCAAGGGATAACTCCGAGTAATGGGAAGTGAAAACTTTTCCTTAAGCAGTAGTGAAGATTATCCCACTTCCATGTATAATGGGAATGGAATAGGTTTTCATTTTGATGTGAATTGAGTTGAAAAAATCTCAAACATTCCGTGATAAACTGAAAATGAAATCTTTTCTAACTTTTATCATATCTTTTGGATTAAAATATTTAAACCATATGTAACTTCTTATTCGTACAAAACTACAACTTATAATTTAAAGGGAATTTATGAGCTCCAGGCATAAAATTAATTCTTAAGCTCTAATCTTTGCCATTTTAATCATGAACAATGACATCATGCCCTTACACATGACATAGCTCGTCATCCCTGGACTGTCCTGTACAATAGTGGACATCTGGTCACCTGTACATTATAGACTTCTAAACTATTACTTAATTGAAAAAACTTCAATTAAACTAAAATTATTATTATTTTAGAGAAGTTAAAAAATAATGTTAATTTTGATAACATACTAGTAACTAATTACTATAAGTTGCCATGCAATTAACTAATTATATAATTTATTTAAAGTAATGAAAATAGCTCTAAGTTTCATAAAAAATTTCGTAAAAATTAATGATTAATAAAGTTAATGAAAATGCTGTACATTTAATAAAAATTCAAACAAAGCTCATGCTTTGCTTTACTGTACTACTGCAGTACTTCTGTAGCTTCATCTCTATAAAAATCAAAAGCAAGTTATGTATTGTGAGTTATTTTTGGAAGAGTAATATCTAATACTATTAATGAAGATTTGGTTATCAGTGATATAGATTCCGCTCTTTAGAAGTGTTGGATATTTTATAGATTTGATGTGACCAATAAAAATTTTACTCAAAAACAGAGAACAGGTCAAAAATTAAAGACTTTTGTCTTGATTTTTCATTTATTGACATGTGTTATACGTTATGCATAATATTTACTTAATCTGATTCTGGAAAGAGGAAATTTTCTTCTTTGTAACTAATTAGAGAAACAAATCAATTTAATTAATTAAAATTTATTCAAAATATTAAACTAAAATGCTAAGATGAGTATCCCCACTATGATAATCTCTTCGATTATCACAGATTTATCGATGCTTTGATAGCTTCTAAATTCAAATCCTTCAATATTATACCTTTCCGAAGAGAATTTTCTATTTATGATGAACGGGACAAACCAAAAATACTATAAAATACAAAATGATATACAGTTTATAACTTCAGTTCTCATTTTATAAAGAAAAAACAGAATGACTTTTACCAATTGAAATTTTATGTTTACTTTTACAATCATTAGATATAATCCGAAATTGTGCATAATTTATTAATAACAAAAATTCAATTTTAGTGATAACATTAAACTCTTCGTAAACTATTAATTATTTTCTTATTAGAAATAACCAGGTAAGTTAGCTCGGTTTGAATGCTTGCCAAAGCAAAATGAGGTGTACAAAAAAATTACTTATATCGTTTTAGAGTTTTTTTTATAATAAATAAAAGTTAAATAATAATGATTATAAGAAGATTAAAGATAAGACAAAATCTAAAAAATTGATTGTAAATTATAAACTTTGGATTAAAACTATTCGAAATATATGATTTTGTATTGCTTTCAATTAATTTGAAACAAAATAACATTATAAACATAGCATTAAATAAGTTACTTTATATAATCTCAAGATTATATGAAATAAATCATTTAATGTTAGAAATAAGTATTCATTTCCAACTTTAGATAAAATTATCATTTAATCTTGAAAATTGATGTTTAATCTCTAGACTAAATGATTGTGGAATCTAAATGTAACACATAATTATCCGAATCTTCATCAATATCTCTATAGATCATAAAAATTAAATAAGAACTATATATTTAGAATACTATTCAATATTGAAAATGACTTTAAAATAATTAAAATAATATCAAATGACAAATAAAATATGTGTTTATTTATTATGAAATTGAGATTTTTTTCTAAACAAAATAATTGACATTCAAATGTAGAATTTGCTAATCTTGACCATTAGTTAATGCAGTAGGACCCCATAAAATACATACAAAGAGGAAAGATCGCTTCAGATCAAGTGATAAACTCAGATCAAACATAAGGGGAAACATAGAAATTAAAATTTTAATGAGTAATAGTAATGAGTACAGTCTGACCCCGATTATGGCAAGCAGTTGGGGCTCTGAAAAATAGCTGAAAATTGAAATTTTAAATGATAAAAATAATTTTTCTGAAATTGCACAACAAATACATACATCATTAGCTTGCAAAAATCAATTATATATTTTTTGAAATAATTGATATATGAATAAAGTATAAATAGATAGTTTGACTTTCATGGGAAAATCAATATATGAATGTGAACTATTTTAAAATTAAATGATTAAAAATTACTTAAAAATGGTTTATTGATTTCATAAGTATAGTTTTAGCTGTGATATATGGTAGATACCGCTCTTGGTGTTTAAGGTGTCCTAGAAAGTCGTGAGAGGTGTCATTCGGTTCAACTCTTCAATTCCAGTCGAACGAGTGTACACTTGACTAGTTTAGGTGAGGTTAAAAATTCATGTTTTTAGGTTAGATTAGGTTAAGTTTTGATCCTCAAGAAACCAGAAGGTTTCTTTGAGGGCGGCGCGCGGATAGGTCGGCGCCAAAGCAGAAAGTACTAAAGCCTACTTCAAGTTTTTTTTTCATTTTTGCGTTAAGTCAGATTATTTAAGGTTCTGGTTAAGCTTGAAAAGCAAGATATATGTTATTCAACTCGTCTTGACAAGCCCAGCCCTGGCCCAAGCTATTCATACACTCCCAGCCCTGGAACCCTCCGAGCGGTACCCACCCGTGTGTGACAGGTTTGCCCATTTTTAACCAATGATTGAAAACTAGCTTTTCATACCAAATGATTTAAAATTTGAAAAAATTAATTTCATATGAAATGAAGTCAGTAAAGTTAATTCTGTGCGGATGGTGTTGACCCCACCCTGAAAATCGAAAAAGCACTTTTGTCCTTCTTTGAGAAAATTTGACCTTCGAATGGAAAAACATTGATTTCATATAAGATCTGTGGGACTTTTTTTATATGAAAAACACTTAAAAAGTTAAAAAGTAAAAACAATTAAGAAAATTGGAGTCAAAGCACTTTAAGAATATAAAAGTCAAATTATTTTATAGATAATTTTATATACTGTAGGTTTATATTTTTTGAGTAGTTTCAAAGATAAAGACTGTCTAATAAGTAAAATTGCATTTTTCGGAGAGCCCGTGCGGGCTTAAGGAATGGTTTCCATTGTTGTTACTTTTGCAACAAATTTTTCAAATATATATTATCGTATTTGTTGAAGAGTTAAAAGAGTTTTGTAATACTAGTTAAAACAAAGAAATAAAAATTTTGTTTAAACTTGTAAACACATCATTAGATCCAACTCAAATCAATGGTAGAGATTTCTATCATTAGTGATACTGATCAGATATCAATTTCGAACTCAAATTCAAACCTAAAAACGAAGCTCTTCAAGAATTATCTTGTTTGATTAGCCATAAAACCATTAAAATACGTAATAAACCATTCATTACAAGAGGTACAATCAATAGTAATATCGATTTGGAGGAAGGTTTAAAGAGATAATTGTTACCATTCATTGCAAAATATTACAATTAAGAGGTATCCGGACATTAGATCGAATCATTTAGATCGAAAGGGACAATAGATCGAATGAGTAACTGTATATAATGGGAAATTGGATAAATTAATTTGTTGATAATAGACTTGAAGCAAAATAAATTTAATTGCATTTAATAGTTTTGTTAATTTTAGCTATAAGTTGTATTGAGGCAGTATTTGAAAATTTAATCTTTCATTACTATAATTTTTGATTTAATCTCTTTAACTCAATTCATTGAAATTTAAACTTTGATTGAATTCCATTCATTCAAGAAGAAACAAATTCATTTCAATTTAATATAGTCAGAAAAAAAATTTATTTGAAAATATTTCGAAGATTTTTAAATTTTGATAGAAATTTTTTTCATTCATATTATGGATAAAATTATAAATCCACAAATTTTCTGTTCAATAAATTTTATAAGAATATAAATATTATCTCAAAACACTCAATATTAAAATTTATTCAAATTTCTTATTAAAGAATTTTCAAAATAATTTTTCAGCATTTGATTAAGCTTTTTATAAGTAAATATAGATCAATATTCGTTTTCAATCTGATCTCATTTTCGATATTATTTCCAATTAGATCTAGTTTCCCTTTCGATCTATTTTCCCATTCGATCTATTTTCCCTTTCGATCTATTGTCTTTCGATCTAATGTCCCAGAACCCAATTAAGAACCTTTTTATTTTATTCGATATGACTACTTCTCATTATGACCATAAAGTAAAAAAGGCTACATTCTAAGAAAATTAATTTTATAGCCAAAAGGAATACAGAGCCAAATATTTTTCTGGCACGAACTATTGAGTCATTTTAGCCATTATGCAAAACAGAGTATTGTAAGCGAATAAAATCTGTGAAAAAATTGATTTCCATTCACAAGAATCTAGAAGAATATCTTAAAAAATAGTTTAAAACTCCGCAAACTCTATAACCAAAGTACTTAAGAGGAAGCTTAGATTGATGAGTGATAATGGTGTAATGGCATCTTTCAAGTGTGAAGATTTATTCTCCAGAATATGTTGTTTTATCAATCAAAAAGCTTGTAAAGATATCTTTTACCGGAAAAATTTTATTAAACTTCTTTTAAAAATGCAATTTCACTTATTTTTATTATTTATAAGACAGTCCTTATTTTATATTATAAGTTATGATAAAATGAATTTTTAAAATATTATTAATCAGAAAAATCTTAAGTTATAACTTGATAAGGGTCCCCTACGATTCACTGACACACGATTCACTGACACCACGATTCACTGACACCACGATTCACTGACAACACGATTCACTGACA
>JAQFZT010002354.1:0-11857 GCA_034696325.1 Camisiidae sp. | reverse complement strand
ATCTTCAAACTCAAACCATATATAAATATAAGTTCAAACTCTTATTATTTATAAAAAATTTCAAAAAACAATATAAGTGACTTTACCCCCTTTTTCTTTAAGTCCATTTAATTCATTTTTACAACTAAATTCAAAGGAATCGAGATTTTAATACATATTTGTATATATATATATATATTCAGCTTTCAAATAAAGCGCTTTAACTTATTTAATGGTTATATATTTCCCTAAATAGTGTTCGTAAAAATATTAAAGATTTGTTGGACTCCAATAGCTTTCTAACATCTTAAATTGGTATAAAACTGAGGTTCAAAAACTTGAAGAGTTACGTAAACTGTACTCTCAGTTCAATTTAGACGGCAGAAACCTCTAACTAAATATATTTATATATATATATATATGTATATGTAATTATATAAGCATTTTTAGTTAGAGGTGTCTGCCGTCTAAATTGATCTGAGAGACAACTTTACATGTAAATGAAGGCATAAAACATAAAGTTTATGGCCACTCAAGCCCAGCGCGGTCCACATCTTCATCATTTAGGCTACACTCCATTCAGTCTAAATTCATTTGGTCTCAATTCAACCCTGTTTTTAAATCCCCTAAATTACTATTATCAAAAAATTATTTCATTTTCAAACTCGAAAATTAACTAAACCTAAAGAAATTGAATTCAAATTTAATTTGTGAAATGAATTAATATGAAATATGTATGGAATTGTTTTATCTTTGAAAACAAGTTATTTTATACATTGAGTAGATTAAATACCAAAGCAATCCCTAAGGACTAAACTACGTGACTCTTACAGATGAAACGATATTAAAATAACTTTTGAAACAATGAAACCTGAAATAACTTTAATTAAATTCCATTCGGTTTTGAGTTTTCAAGTAGTTATTGATGATGAACTTAGTTGAGTATATTTCTATATTGAATTAATATTTATTATAAACTTGTAGAATTAGTGTTTCTACGCTTCAGAGTAATTGATTATTTGTTTTTTAATAAGCTTCTGGGGTAGTCAAATAGGTTTTTAGACGAAAAGAATTTAGACAAAACTAAATGCTCCCATAATTTTGATTTGCAATTTTATGAGAAATTTACAAATATATTTGAGAATAAAAATTTTTTGCTTTCGTTTCTAAATAACTAGGGGAACAGAAACTCAAAGCTGCGAGCTCAATTTGAAGACCCTCTATAAAGCATGTACAGTTACTCCAGGAAAGACATGCTGAGATCCCGGATAATACAGTGATAAACTCAGATGAAATATGAGGGCAAACTTACAAATTGAAATCTTAACGAGTAGTATAGAATAGTAGTAATGAGTATTAGCATTGAGTAGTGGTTATGAGTTGTCAATCCCTTATGAATCCTCATCACTTCCTGAGTGATGGATACATGTCTTTCCTGGAGTAGCTGTACTCTATTGTTTTATACAATACGAGTTG
The DNA here is from genome assembly GCA_034696325.1 of Camisiidae sp. Lineage (NCBI taxonomy): Eukaryota > Metazoa > Arthropoda > Arachnida > Sarcoptiformes > Camisiidae > Camisiidae sp. The sequence goes on along the minus strand of JAQFZT010002354.1, from coordinate 10,402 downwards.
AAAACTTTATATAAACTACAGTTCGTACAATGCACTGCATGGTCTGTGAGTTCTAGCTTTGATTTGAATAATTATTTTTGTGAACCCAATATATTCTTTACTCAATAAGCCTTAGCGTATCTCATATTAAGTCTAATGAGTTATTAGAAGATTAATTCATTGTTATCTACTTAATGAAAATGAATGATGCATTGATTAAAATATAGGAAAAGTTACACAAAAGTTATTTATAACTTAACTGAATATATAGATAAATATATAATCGCACCAAAGAATAGTTAATATAAAAATTTCTTTTAAAGATGATTACAAAATCATAATGAATTGATCTTCTTCTTTATCAAAAAACTCTTAGCATTTTTGGCAATATATTGGAAACACTCTAATTAACTCGTAAAGATTTGGCAGCTTTAGGTTTTTGAACAATCTCTTCATAATCTGATTTTCATAATACTCTTCTCATTTTGTCAAAATACATTTGGTCAAAGTTTGATTTTGTCCAAATACATTTGGTCAAAGTTTGATTTGGTCAAATTGGCCACAATAAACACCAAAACCACCATTGCGTTGTGATTATGAAGCTGATGGAGATGTATGATGTTTATGGTGAACAATTTGACCAAAAGGGACATAATCTTAAAGGAAATATTAACCAGGCTTACAATAGTGTCACTTCTAATACTCGAATATTTGCTTTCTAGCACTCAAAGCATTATTCCCTTCTTTGCTGATAAGTTGGGTCTGAAAAGAATACAAATATTGATTATTTTTAAGCTTTATAATCGTGTTTTTATACATGTTTGTTGTTTTTTAGTCATAAACTTCAAGTTAAGACAAACAACTAGGCTTTCAAGTTAATGAATATACTGTGGAATTTCAGATATTTAGTTGAGCGCCAAATTAGATAATAATTAACTCGTCTTCTCAAAGGACTTTAACCTTTTAGCTCGAAGATTAAGTTGAGTTAATTCTTTCTACTCTTCCGGTAATCAAAAGCTTAAATGAAATGCAGTGAATGGTTGAACAAAATGCAATTTTCCGGAAAAAGTAGTCTTGAGACCACTTAGAACTCAAATATCAAAAGTTGATTTTATGATAAATTGAATTATACAGCATTTTGCTCAAAAGGTTTTCTAAAAAGATAAAAATTGACGAATGACAGAGGTTCGATCGCTAAAAGAAACTTAAAATACTAGCACTTAAGTAGTTTAAGTTCTTGTGTCTATTATTTACAGCTATAAAACTAATTAATTGAATAGAGATGACTAAATAATAATGCGTTCAACAATAAACTAGAGCTAAGCTATCGATTTTCAATTGAGTTTTCAACCATCTTTTGACCCACGAGGAAAGTCAGGGCACAAATTCATGTAAAGCTCACGCATACAGCTCAAGCCATAAAGTTCAAGCATAAAATTTCTCATTAAAGACAATGGAGTTTATCTTCATAAGAAACAAAGAATACAAGAGAAGTTGTCTCACTTTTATGTAACAATCAATTTTTCAAACCAATTTTCCGCACTCTTGTGAAACAATGATTTTCTAATGAAAATTTGAAAATTCATTATATTATAAGAGTAAAGCAAAACCATTTTTCAAAAAAGATTTTCTTTCTCTATTCAGAAATGTCTTCAAAAGTATAAATTATATTATGATTCGTTTTGTTTTTGTAGTCAAACATTATTATTTTTAATAAAGTTTTGACAAAATATTATTACTTTTTTTTATTCCAAGAAATTTTTCTCATTTTTTCAGAATCTTATTTAAAATGTAAATATAAACCTATTTAAAAATTGAATCATGAGATTTGGATAATTAGTTTATGTCATGAAAAGTTCGGATAGACTTAAGTTCCATGAAATATAAAATGAGAATTGACTCAGAGATAGAAACATAAGATTTTTGGAAAATGAATCTTCACTATCAAGAAGTATAGAATTGATGTTGAAATGTTTAACATCTGAACAATATTTTCATGCTTGAAAAGTTTCATTTCAAATATTGCTCTTTGTTAGAGATGAGGTCTGGTCAATCTCAGGCTTTGCAGACCATAACATTGATTTAAGTTTTAGGTGTCTTCTCATTTGGTAGATATTTTCATTTATTGGACAAATTTTCAGTTGGGGGTTATGGATGAGACCGCGACAATAACTCCATAACCTCCACAACCACCATAACCTATTTAACCTCCATGAACTCCCGAATCTCGATTTTGACCTTCATCTCTATAACCACATTGACCTCTATAACCTCCATGTCCAACAAATGAAAATGTCTATCAAATGAGACATAACCATTATATTCATCCAAAATATTGAGCCATTTATACTAATTTCCATAATTAGAAAAATGATTATGCACTCGAAAAACGAATCGATTAGTTCTTTATTACTCGAACTACTAATGAGTAGTTAGTTTTGATTATACAGTAGTAATAATAAACATATGATTATATGGTTATATGAAAAATAGAAATGTATTTTCTAACTCGAAATTGATTAATAACTTCACAGGTCTTCAAGGGATTTACATATCACGCATACAAGAAGATAGTCTGGCAGAGAAATGTGGTCTAACACCAGGTGATCAAATATTATCAACAAATTATACATCATTTCTTGATGGTATAACCTGTCAGCAAGCCTTTAGAATCATTTGCGAGAATGATTGCCTACTTCTTAATATATTGCCTCGACATGAGGCTCTCTCACACCAGCGCCGGCATCACTGCTATGCTTGGATTGATTCTGATGGAAGACCGATGTCTCCGCCGCCACCCGATCGTGACATTGTCAATGATTCTTCGTCACTAGAGCAGCAAATTACCAAAATGAATTCAAGTCCATTTAGACGAAAATCTCATTCCAATACAATTAATGATGTGCGACAAGTAAGTCAACACTATATTCCTATTCTCTTTGCTAACTCTTCTCATTTTTACCAAATCTTCAATAACTTCATTATAACTCAAAATAATGCACAAAAGTTATCAGTTATTAGTAAGCTATCAATTTAGTCTAATCTTTTCTTCTCAATTCATAACATATGCAATTCTCAAATCTATCTCAATCATCAAATCATCTTTTAATCATTAATCATATGCTAATTTTTAATTAACATATTTGAAAAACATTTTCACATTTAGATTTGTAGAAAAGCTATCAATTGCGAAATATTTGAAGTTGAGAATAAAATCCAATAATTAGTTCTTTAATTTTAGATTTTCATTGAATTTCAATATAAATTCATTTCACACTAATTGCACAAAACTTATGCATTTTTGCTTTTGAATTGATTTGAGCACATTATCTGTATTATGAAAATGAATGCTAATTTCCATTGAATTGAAACGCAGATATTTGATACATTTGTGCCTATTCTGCTATTTATTCTTTGATATCTAAGAAGATATTTGGCCAAAATAGACACATACATATGATAACTCTAGTTATTAGTGATAAGTTCATTTTGATCTTTATTCCGTATAATATAGATATTATACTATAAGTATAAGGCATATTGTGTAGTAAATGCTGCTCAAACTTTTTCAGTAATGCAGTAGTTTTACTTTTGATATAACTTATTATATGGCCAATAGTATCATATACTTAATTGATGGTTACAGTTAGGATTCTTATAGTGAAAAATGTATTTCTCGCGTGTTTCAGTTGCGTAAGAGTTAATGTTTTATTCTCAACAATCGATGAATATTTCATAGAAAATCTCAAAATAAACTCGAATGAAGAGTTGATAATGTTTTCTATAAGAACCGTTTAGTACTTTTGGAACGTATAAATGCAATCAATATTATTGAAATTTTTTGTCCTTAAATCAATAGAGAATGAATAATAAGTTTTGGGTATAAAATGATTAATATTTAAGTTTCTATAACTTTGTTTTCTGTTTATAGCCACTGAATTTGATCAGTGTTTAAGTCCAATACAAGACAATCACATATATTATCTTTAAAGCATTAGTCGAGCACTTAAACAGTACAGAATAAAGGAGTGACATAATTATGATCATTCACATTGTTAGCTATTTATCTCAATCAATCATTACATGGTAGCTCTCACTCTAATTTAATAGTTTTAATGTTTGAACGCAGTCAACAATACTATACATTAGATTAGTAGCCGCTGCAGGTTATAAAAGAAGACTAAATTTATTGACTTTGGTCTTCAATGGTCTCAAGTGAATCACATTAAGAAATAGAATCAAAATAAATGAAAGTCTAAAAGACTTTATTATTAATTAAAAGAATAGTAATCACAAAGTATTTACAATTTTTATGCCAATAAAAGTCAATTTCGCGTAAACTTTTCAATAGTAAAGAGCTAATTATGCGTCGGAAGAATAGTTTATTGAATGGATTACTTATAAAAACCATTAATTCCTAGAAATTTGAAATTTTGCCCAAACTTAAGAAAATTTATCTTCTGTTGCAAAAAGAAATAAATCAATGTATTTGGTAAATGGGTCTACTCTTACATATAATATATAACATATTTCACTGTTCTTAGAAGTGAAACAGAGCTAAAGAGACATAATATTCAAGGGAATTGATAGTGTGTTTTGATATATTTGCCATTAACTTAGCAAAGAAAAAAAGGTCATTTGCTAGTTAAGGAAATTTTTGATTTTCTCGAGTGTATATCTTTTTACAATACATGATAAGCATTTTATTCTTGTTGACCATTACGAGAAACCTAATACATGACATGAACCTCTGATAAGTGCATGAAATATACATTTTCACTCAATCGCATCACAACTGACTTGAACATTAATTTCTGTCAGTCCTGTTCCTGTAATAATGGTCACAACGAAATTTTTTGTTCATTTATAGGTGACTATAACTATGGAGAAAGGAATCAGTTTAGGTCTCATGATTAGAGGTGGAATTGAATATGGACTCGGAGTATACGTGACTGGAATCGATGCCAATTCTCTCGCAGAAAAAGCTAGGCTTAAGGTAATGATTAGACAAATAGCAGATAGTAATAGAAATCGTGTAATCTTAAATGTGGACCAAATTTTCTTTTGTGTTTATTTGGTTAATGGAATTTATTTGGGCTTTATTTCCTTTTATCTTTCTCTTCTTCTTTTATTTTACATTCTTTCTCATACACTCTTCATTCCCATAACACAAACATCACATCCCTTATGTGTAACAATTCTGTTTCAAATTGTGTTGTTTCACTTCTACTTTTCAGCTCTATTTTGCTTTTCAAACCTCAATCAAGTCATTTGCAAATCCATGAATTTTCACATCATTTTCAATACATTTCAATTTTCCTCAACTTTCGCTCTGAGCTCAAACTTTGATTTTATGTTTAATGAGATTTTATTTGTCTATCACTTGATTTTGCTTTTGACTACTGGTATAACTGTCAAAACTTGCTTAAAAGTTTGCAGAAAAAATCAATATTAGAAAGTAAAGCCAACCCTACAATTAATAGCTTTGCTATGCTTTCATAGGTTGGCGACCAGATTCTGAGAGTCAATAATTACGATTTTCGAGATGTACTCCACGACGAAGCGGTCGATATTCTGAAATCAAGTCCAAGATTGACAATGAAAGTAAAATACGTCGGTAAAGTGCCGGCCAGTTCGTGCGCTCAGCTAATTAAAGATATTGACTTCAGTCACCATCAATCACATCATTCAGCACACATTCCGTCCTCTCGATGTTCAATTCGTCGACCACACCATTCATCACAGTCCCAATCGAGTCAATCTGGATCTAGAGGTACACCAACACTAGTTGTGACTGATAATGATTGTGTTGAAGAAATTCTAGATGACGAATGCCAAAAGTACCTTAAGGATAATGAGCGCATTACTCTGGCCTACTATAGGAATGAGTACGAAACCAAAGCTATGACTGTTGATGCCTATGCTGCGCTTCTTCTTGAACTACTGGACACACCCGAAAAAGTAAGCACTCTATCAATAAATTATCAACCTATTTATCAAACACACAATAAGTATGCGCTTGAATAGCAATTTTATGCTTCACTATTGTTTGTTTCTAATTAATTATTACTTATACACACAACGGACCAATTCTCTCTCTCTCTCTCTCTCTCTCTCTCTCTCTCTCTCTCTCTCTCTCTCTCTCTCTCTCTCTCTCATCCATTTGAGAGTAACTCAACTATTGATTATATTATTTACTTTTGAATTGTGAGGGTTTCCTCATTCAAACATAATGTATCAATTGTTCGAGAATTACTTATAATTAATAATTAATTTTAAAGTTTCTCGTTCTTTGATGCATAACCTGTAGAACTTTCCATTATTTACTTATCCTGAATTAGTAGAGACTATGCTATGCTTAAATATATGGTTTTAGAGAATAATTTTCATAACAAAGCTCAATCAAATTTTTCACTCAATTCAATAGCAGTTTATTTGGAATGATAGTACTTGTAGAACTCAAAAATTGTGGATTCGAGAAAATTTGAACGAATAATTATCCTCATAATAATTCATAAGCTTTGCATATAGTTATATCTTAGTCTTCGGGTCAGTAGTATTTGCGATCCCACCCAATAATAAGATTGATTGAGTGCGCTTTTGCTGCATTGCATTACCTTTTAATTCAAATATGATTCCAAACGATTCCAAAATAAATCACAATCTCATCACAATCTGTACATATTTTCAAGAGTCTGAAAGAGACTTTGAAATCTTTACTCTGATTAATGAGATAACTTTTAATGATGAGATTTGAGTACAGGAGGTGACAAAATAATGCTGCATAGATGACCAAAACAACTGATCTCACATTTGAATATACAATACACATGCTCTTGTTTTTATAGGTATTTACATAAATATCTAAATGTGATACTTAGATTCATCATTTGCTTTCGTCATCTATGCAGCATTATTTTTCACCTGTCAACTCAAGTGTATTTCAATATTTATGTATAGAATCTTCTCAATTTATTCAAAGACTTCTTATTCAAACATTTTTCGAATATTTTCGAATTAAAAAATTAAAAATTCGTCATAATTCGCACACATTGAAAAAGTAGAGACCGTTTGAATATGTGGTCGAACCACAGCTTTTACTGTATTTAAAGAACTCGTGAACTCATAAAACTTAAAATAATAAGATTTTAAACCCCATACAATTGTCAATTCATTATGGGGAGCACTCGCTCACGACTCGCCTGCACCCTGTTCTCAATCCCCTCAATAATTAATTCCCAAAAAATATATCCTATTTTCAAACTCAAAATTAAACTAAAACCAAAAGAAACTTATTTTAGCTGAAGTTTAATGATTTGAAATCTCATTTTAAAAGTTGAGTTAACACAGCGAGAAACCCCGGAGGGTTTTCTTCGCGATCGACCGGTTAGGTGATCGACAACCCCCTGCACAGCGAAATTACCTGTGTTCGCTCATTTCGTGGTGGAATAGGACGTATAATTTAAATACAATTAATAATTTTGTTATGTTATATGAAATAAGTTATCTTTGGTTTTAGTTTACTTTTGAGCTTAAAATGGGATGATTTTTTTGTAAATTAGTTATTGAGAGGGTTAAAAACAGGGTGCGGGCGAAACGTGAACGGGCAAAACGTGCGCGGGCGAAACGTGGACGGGCAAAACGTGCGCGAGCGAAACATGGTGTAGCCCATTATGAGTTGAACATGACCTTTAAAGATAAGCATTTGTAAAAGAACAAAATTTATCATTTTCAAGACATTGATTCAAAATAGGATTCCAAAATTACTCGTTCAACAGGAAGACAAATATTATTACAACACTAATAGAGGCGTAAGAAATTAGTTTTCAGGGATTGCTTTTAGATGTTTTCAGAACTGACTCAAAATTATATAGAAATGTTGAAACTGACGAATTGTTCGTCGAAAAGGAAAATTCTAACATTTCGTTCGTTTATTTACTTAACAATACTCTATATTTTTTCAATTTTGTAAGGAATGAAATATTTGCTTTTTTACTAGAGAGAAATCAAATTGAATTGTCCAGCGATGTATTCATAATGAACTGTTGTGTTGCAATCAGAATAAGCTATTATTACTCTCGACTTTCAAACCTGAACTCCCTTTCGAGATTTAGGAATAATTTATGATTCATTCTTCGGATTTCTAAAATTTATTCAAATTTTTAAATTCTTGACAAAATTCCTGGAAATAATGCTAAATTAGCCAATTTATCAATTTGTTTCTTTAGATTTTGTTGTTCAATCTGAACTCTCCCTAAATAGAGTGTTCGCTAAGATCGATAGAGCTAGAGGGGTCAAATCGAAGGTAGAGGTCAAACTCATCGGATTTAATCAAATTTTGCCGCAAAATTTTTTATCAAAATTGTTTTCTGAGAAAAAATTAGTATTAAAACGCTTATTCAATATTCACTAAATGTGGACTTTAATTTGCATGAATTTGATATAAGCCTTAATATAAAAGATTTAATTTTAGAACTTTACATTAGGAACATGTGAATTTTTGAAAACTTGTGAAATGAATAAAAATGCGTTAGTATTAATTCGACTGCTATTTAGAATCCTTAGAGAATTGAAACAAATGATCTGATGGGATTTCTTCATCAGTTGATTCTTTGTCGGTAAGATCTCCTATTACTTTATCCCTTGATTCTCTTGTTTCTATATCGATTAAATCTTCCATTTGGCGGTTTCATTAGTTTCAGTATCAATTTCTTCCATCAAAATGGTTTTCGAGTTCCACTTCGAGTTTTTGAGCTGTTCATCGCTTCTCACTTGATGGACAGCTTCAAAATAAAATAGTTTTAATATGAGCTGAAGCTGCTATTCATGCTATTAAGTCCAATTTTCTTATTTCACTCCACTGATAATAAAAGCTGAAAGACTCGAAAAAATTTCAAGATTTTAAGTGAGCCAAAACTTAATGGAAATGCATAGAAAATTTATAAAAAAGATTTAGTTCAATAGACAATTTATATACGCAATCATTGATAATAAACTTGCGAAAAGCAAAGGTAACTTTTTCAGTTTGAAAATTCTTGGCTTTCGAACCATTCTTTACTTTTTTTTGATTAAAAGAGATTATCTCTAAATTAGGGATAACTATCTTTTATAGAGTAAATTTACAAATTTTGTATTTTCTTATCGTCTAAACCAATAAAGAATTTTCATAATAATATTAATGAAAAGTAAAATGAAAAAGTTTTTATTATCACAGAATGTAGATATACTCTGGAGAGGTTGAAACTCTGATCCAGAATTTTTTGTTTGCTGTCAGTCAGACATATAATTTGAGAAAGTAGTAAGAGATCACTGGCAAACATTGTTATCAGACAAAAGGGTATTCGAATCAAAAAGTTTGAGAAAACAAGAATATTCTCTTTGAACATAAAATAAACGCAAAAGCGCGATGTATTGTAGTATTTTCTCTCATCAAATCTATGATGCGTTATATTTTTCTTCTATTTGCGGAGCTTACGAGTTAATGCAGTACAATTGCAGAATTAAACTTGTGTTCACCATTCCTCATGTGATGCGGATTCATAGGCTTTCACAACTCTCAACAACTACCAGATGCATTTTCTTTACCGTTATCAATGCTATTGCTCTTTCATATTTTTACTTATATTTTTATCTTCATATTCCATATTTATTCATCGCATAACTTTCCAAAATCTTTGCATACCTTAAATTCCGCAATTGTATAACTCAGTCAATATTTACCGTTTCATAGGTATGAATTCAAATTATGTTTTCTTAATGGCATTCACTGATAGACTCATATATTTGTTGAAATCAAACAAATTTCCTACTGCTGTATATTTTTAAAGGTCAAAAATAGAGGAAAAATCGATTTTTCTGGAATAAACTCTTAACTCTATTGTTTAAACTTGAATTTTTTGAAAAGTAAAGTAGTAATTAAGTTATGAAAAACTAATAGCTAAAAGTGAACTTGAAAATTAGGAGCCAAATATTTTTTATCTTTTGTTACATTAAGAGCAAGTCATTTTAAAGCTTTATGTCATCTCATTAGTTACTAATTAGATTGACATTTAAACTAAAATAATTACTCAGAATCATCTCTGGAAAAAACTTTTACACTCACTTAAACATTGAGAGCTTTAGCCTTGATTTACCCTCATTTCTATGGAAACCAATTTAAGATATTTTAAGCAAATTTTAAGCTAATTAAAGCACTATTTAAAGATCATTTATATTCATCACTTATTTTAAGTATATTAAAAAATCAGTTCTCTACTCATTCATCTAAAACTTTGCAGAAACTCTTTGAGAAAACAGAAAAATTTTCTTTGTTTAATAGTTAGTGAATTATAAATAAAAGACATGCGAATTGTGTTTTTTCTAACTTTTCCAAAATTCAATTCTTGGCTATTATTTAAATTGAGAAATTATAAAATATTGAAGA
>JAQFZT010002353.1:0-11858 GCA_034696325.1 Camisiidae sp. | reverse complement strand
ACAAAATCAAAATATCTAAATAGGTTTAGAAGTTATTCAAAAAATAAAACCGACAGAATCGATTGACGGCCCTATTATATATTCCTATAAAAATTATATATAAATTCAAACGCAATTTCAAAAATTATTTCTCAACGAAAAGCATGTTTATTATCGAAATTAATCATAATTTAATTGATAAAACAATAATGAGTAGACTTGTTAAACAACTCTATATTATCAGATGACCAATGTTCATTGATCAAGATGTTTAACTAGAGCCATTAAGGTACGGGGTTTGTATCTCATTGGATCTCTATTTCTTACATTTTTTCACAATATTTTTTTGTGTGCTGAATTCCGATCAATGAAATGTGGCTTAAAATATTAAACTTACTTTGAGATTTGAAAAAAATCTAAAAAATTCGGATTTTTTGTGGCGAACAAAACTCCCTCCAATTTTCAGGAATTTTATTACTCAATAACCGCTTGTTTTCGGACCACATTTTTGGCCGATAATTAACGACATAACTTGTATTTCAATGAAATATTCACTCATATTCAGTTTCTTATCATTTGCACTTTTATTATCATACCATTAGTTTTCTAAAAAATAAATTTTAACTTGTAAAATATTATAAACAATTCAGTTTTAAATCCAATTTTAAGGTTTTTCCAAATTCAACGCACCATAGGAAAGGATGATGTCAGTTAACAGTACTAAATTCTCCTTGTCTTCAGAATTACCTCGAAATTTTCTCATAGTTAGAGAACAATGACTTAAGATATGTTACATTGAAATTTTAGCCATTAATTGTATAAGGGTCGTATGAAAAATTTAAATGGGAAATTATTAGAAAATCATATCTCATAAACGGATAAAGATAAAATCATTTTCACCAAAAATTGAAAATAATGAAGTACTTTTTAATCAGAAATTCTTTTTTAAAAATCTGCACTGAATCGTACAATTAAAATAATTTAAAATTTTTAAAAAAAATTTGGGGACTTTGACCCAAAAAACTTTTACATTTTCTTTCAGACTGTGACGTGAACTATATAACAAAATTTTCAACAGGCATCAAATGACTTATTTGAAATTTATTTTTAACTTATATTCAATAAATCAAGTGGGGCATTCAGTGAATGCAATAAAATAAATGATCGAAATTTAAAAATTGAAAACAGTTTTCAGTAACCTAATTATAATCGTCAAACTTTTCTCGTAGATTTTCAATTAAATTTTCAAAACGAATATTAAGTTCATCTTCGATATCTTCTACGTAATAACCAGGTAAAAAGTGAAACTTTTTAGAAGCCACTTTACTAAATTGTGGCACTTGACCATAAGGAGAGCCTTGTCTAATTTCTTTCTCCATATTAGAATGAACCTTTTAATATAAACAACATAAGTAATAAAAATTAATAACCAATAACTGTTTGCGATTTTATTGGGAGCTAATTATACAGACCATGTCCGAAAGATCACTTAAATCCATTTTACCAGCGTGTTCATTGAAGACTTCAACTAAATGTCTTGTGAACCACGTCATAGGTTGCGGTGAAATATTAGTTGAAGATTCATATCCTGCGTGATTATGAAAATGATTAAGATTACTTTGATTTGATAGCTGTAAACGATTTAATTTCTAATTTAGGGTGGACTTTGGAAAACGTGTTAAGGATTTTTTGATCGAAATATAGATTTTTAGAATTCTTATTGAATATAGATTTAAAATATAAAATTTCAGCTCCGGTCTCCACCATTTTGAGAAGTTACGCCCACTTTAAAAACATATAACTCATAGGAGCCCATGTTAAAATTTTTTTAAATTTTTTTGCTGGGCTTCTATGCGCAGAATTTTTTCCAGACACACTCCTTGTTTGATACATCTTTGGATTCAGTTCGCCAAGCTGAATCATTTGACCAGTTCCAACCTGGGACTGACCACTACTGGATGATTGACTTATATGTTATGATATTCTATGATATGCTATGACAGCTATACTGAATTCAATTGATCAGTAGTGGTCAATTCCAGGTCGAATCTGGTCAAATCATATATCAAATGATTCAGCTTGGCCAACTGAATCCAACGATATATCATACAAGGGGTGGGGTGTCGGGAAAAAATTCTGCCCATAGAAGCCCAGTAAAAAAATTTTATCATGGGCTCCTATGCGGAATTTGTTTTTAAAGTGGGCGTAACTTCTCAAAATGGAGGGGACCAGAGCTGAATTTATATATTTTAAATCTATATTCAATAAGGATTCTAAAAATCTGTATTTCGATCAAAAAATCTTTAGCTCCTTTTCCGGAGTCCACCTCTAATTTACCTTCAATTGTCGATCTCCATTCAAAATAATCGCTCTTTGCAACGGTCTGTTCAGCGTTATCAGTGTATAGAATGCGATTAGTCTTACCTAAAATATATAATCGAAGTAACAAATGTAACATTAATAAATACTATGACTTTATTCTGCTGAAAAAAAATTTACTTCCGCGACATGCATTAATAATAAACAGTTTTGGTATTGATCTTTTGCGTAAAGCTATACATTTTTCGGCACTGAAAAAATCCATCATCGTACTGACAGAGTACGGTTCACCATCAGTAGCAATCATACAACTGTTTGCGTCACCATGGCCCAGAAAAATAACAACAATCGCATCGCATAACTCTAATATCTTATCTTTACTCATTTCTTCAAAAACGGCAGAAAATTCAGTATTATTTAAATCATTAACAACAAATGTTTTGAACCATAGCCGAGTAAAAAGTTTGTGAAGGCATTCAGCGTCTCTTTCATTATTAGATAACCGCGAGAAACGTTTAGTATTTTTATAATTAATATTGCAAATAATAAGGCAAATTCCTCTTGGCTTTGATTTCATTAAAAAAGCTCGATCCTCTTCAATTTTGGCTAGTATATTCCTGAAATACTCTGAGCTTTGATCAGTTTCGATTGCAGCTTCAATTGAACTACTCGATTTTAATTTAGTTCTAATTTTATTATTTATTTCTTTAGTATTTTGATTGATATTGGCCATTTTATTCGAGTAGTTTATAAACGACCAAACAATAAGAAAATGCTATCTAAATAGTTTAATATAACTATAGAAATAGATAGTATATCACATTAACAAAAATGTGCGTAAAAACTTACAATGTTAAGTAGACAACAAATGTAACTTTAAACCGCGTAACCTAAACTAAACAAGTTATAGATTCGTGTATATTGGTCAATCTTCGGAAGTATATCCCAACATTTAATTTACACTTGTAGAGTATTAATTTGTTAAGGTGTGTGTAGAGTCGAGTCAATAAGTAGTCTTATTTAATCCACTTTATTAATTATGAAATTATAAAAACTGAAAAATGTGATACATAATGTTTATTACAAGTTATTGTGTATGCGCATGCGTCCATCGGACAGCGCCTACATATGTCGTCAGCAATTTTAAATATTGCACACCCATTCAATTGATTAAAAAATTTTCTCTCATAAATTATCACGAGTGGTAATGTCAAAGACTATTAGACCACGAAAAAGGAAAAATGCGGATGAGACAAATGGGAGCCGTTCAAATAAACTAAAAAAAGAGGATGAAAAAGAAACGGTTGAAGAAGTTGAAGTTATAATGCGACAGAAGCCAATTGATGCTCCAGAGAAACCAACGGCTAAAGCCGATTCGCAATTTCAACAGGGATGTAAATTACTTGCTAAGCAACAATTCGACACTGCAATTCAATGCTTTAACAAGGCTGTTGCCATTTATGAAAATGAGCATGACCAGAAGCAGTTTCGAGATCAAATTGCCGTTGTTAAATATTGGTTATGTTGTGGTCATTTACTTAATGGAAAACAGAAAATTGGCATTGGAATTTTGAGGGAATCGTATAAATTGTTGCCTATCAAACGAAAGATCCAGATTCCTGGTTGGAAAAATCCGCCCAAGAATTGTAATAGACCACGATCAAGTGTCTATGCAATGAAAAATCCCATTCGCGGCCCTTGTTTAATAATAAACAATTATGAGTTTGCAAAACTCTCGCGTCGCCTTGGCGCCATTACAGACGCAACGCACTTAGCGATATTATTTCACGTGTTACAATTTCATGTAACAATTAAAAACAATCTCACTGCAAGTGAAATAAAAGACACACTTTCAGGGTTGTCTCAAAATAGGGAATGGTCTAATGCAAATGCATTGGCGGTCATTATTTTGTCCCATGGCTGTGGTGGAGGCGTTTATGGTTCGATCTATGGTGTCGATGGACATAAAGCTAATGTCAATGAGATTCTGGAATATTTTGCGAACAGCAATAGCGACTGTCGATTCATAGGGAAACCTAAACTATTTTTTATTCAAGCTTGTCGTGGGAGTAAGTTATGCTATAACATTTACTTTTCAATTACAGTTTGAAGTTTAATTTCTTTACTGATAAATTCTTTTTTAATATATAGATCTTAATGTTTTGGGTTATTGTCGACAAGTCTTAAGCGATGGCACAGAAAATTTAGAATTGGATCTTGGTTCACTACCTACTTCATCGCAAGCAATTTCATTGGAACCTTGTGTAGAGAGTGCTGTCAAGTTGCAACAAAAGCCTCGAGTTAAATCTCAGCTCTTACCTAGGATGAGTGATACTTTTATATGGCATTCAACACTTGCTGGTAATTAAATTCAGTTTTTATTTATAATATATTCGTGCTTATTCTAATGAAACTTTGAATTTAGCTTTTAGTTTACCTGTTTTCATAAATGTACAGGTAACGTATCATATCGATGTCCAAATAGCGGAACACTTTTCATATCATCATTAATTGGAGTATTTAGTAAACACGCTAACACCAAAGAATTCTGGAGATTAGTTCAAATGGTAAAGAGTGAAGTTATTTAGACTTATTTCTCGTCTTGAGAGTCATATTACTTAAATTAAATTGCAGGTAAACAGTCGTATCAAGAAACCAAAGAATGGGATCTCACAGACAACTGAAGCAATATTTCGAGGATGGGAAAAGGATTTATATTTCAATCCTCAATACAGTGAACCCTGTCTTCTGTATTCTCAAGAAGATAATAAATATGACGAAATGAGACACATGCAACAAAGTCAAATTACCGATTATTTTAAAAAATAAATAAATTTGCAATGATAGATTCACTTACTTAGCGTTTTATTACATTGTGTTAAATGAAATGTTCACTTAATTCAGATAACAGCTGGTATCTGTGTTAAGAGAACACATTCTCACTTCCCAATTTATGCTGACTCATGATACGTATTACAATTTCAGGAATATGATGAAGATTTAGGATTTCGATTCTACTAGTATTACATATACTGCCAATAGAGATAACATTGTGTAAAACTTAAAAGTATTTTTTAGTTTATCATTATATATTTTATGAAATTTCCAAAGCATTCTATTAATCTTTCTAAATCTTAAATGGAAATAAAAACAAAATTACTTAACGAATATACTGATAGTATATATAAAATATTAAATTATAGCAATTATCAGAAAATGATAATATATTTTCTTCTTATATAGCTTTTAGCTTTTTAGTTTGTCGTTTCATTTCTAAAAATAAACTTGTTATTTTTAACAATAGCATAAGATAATTTGGTGAAACACCACAATTGGTCGCTCTCATAAATCGGGGGAGTTACAAGGTTGAGAGTGGTGTCATTCGATAGATCTTAATCAATCATTACTATGAGTTGAAATATTAAATATATTATTTTATAGGATTAAAAAATGTGATTCAATCAAAATACTTTCATTGAACAAATATATAAATAAAACCTGAATTCGTTCTAAATGTGGTGAATATTTTGAATGATATAATGAGTTGAACATTAACTTCAATATACATTCGTAAGAACTCTGAGATCAATATGGTTTTCCTTCAAAATTAAAACGAAGTTCAGCTTATGATTATGATCTTTTTCTCTAGAGGTTATAAGCAATTAACTCATAACTCATTTCTAAAATAATATTCACAAGTATTCTTCTTCAAAATTCTGGTTGATATCAATAAGATCAGCACCAGTCTTTCGACAAGATTAGAGTTCCTTTTCTAGAAATGCCTTAACAAAAGTATATAAAACAATAAATTTTTAAGACAAGCTCTCAGTCATTCGTCTCTTCTCTCAATAATAATTCAGAGCTCAAAACGCACATTTCAATATTGACTTAACATTATTGAGGAAGCATTTAATTATCCAAATATTAATAATAATATTTATATCGTGTTCGGTCTATGCATTGATAGTTTTACAGGAATTACCCCATACAAGCAATTTATTTTATAATCTATGAATGTGTTATTTATATATATTTATACAGGTATCAAATCAGATAAAGCATAACAAAAACTAGGCCAAAAAAGAAGAGGAAAAAAGAAAATATTATTTCATGAATACATTCATAGACATTGAAAAGAATAAGCAAAAATAACGAAATAGAGAGGTTCATCATGAATCGGACATTAATAAGTTTGCAGATATTGTGAGTATCATGTTAATTTTGTCAACATTTATTGAAATAAATGAGTGATTGTATCCATTTATTTCTTTGAATATGCAAATTTACAATTAACTGGCATTTTATTGCTAATTCAGATCAAAAATAGCCTTTTATAGAAAAATTTTAGTCTTTAATAATTATTAATGAAAATAGTTTCCTGAAGAAAAGTTACAAATGGGAAACAATTGGTCTATTCCTTAAACTCCGGGTTTCACTCAACCAATCATTAATGAGAAAAACTACATACCAGATATCGGTACAACAAAATTATTACCGGTACATTTTGATTGGAGAGATAAAAATGTAGTGACAGAAGTGAAATATCAAAGAAAGTGTGGGTCCTGTTGGGCTTTCGCTGAAATTGCAACTATAGAGAGTGCATGTGCTATTAAATATAAGGGTATTCTTTAGAAAATGCCCAGAGTGATTCAGAGGTGACACTCATATATTCTGATGAACCCCAAAGGTTACAAGTACAATATTGGGTGACGAGGCCCCTCAGTTCTGGAGTAAAAACGGAAAAACTTCAAAATATTTGAAAAATTCAAGCATTATCCCTTGTCTCTGAGAGATTTTTTTGAGGATCTGTACACATAATTTTGAGCACAACAATCATCTCAGCTCACTCACAAAATTTGGTCATTGTCATTGTCAAGCGGTTCTCGAGATATTTAATAAAACATTAAAACCCAATTTTTATCATTAGGTGCCTCGTAATCTATTAACCCACCCAACCCAACGTAACCCAAAAAAACCTGGGCTAACTTAAGTAAGGATTAGATCAGACTCTATCATTACTTAAGTTAGTTCAGGTTTGATTTGGGTTATGGTTAGGTTGGGTAAGGTTAATAGATTTTCGAGGAGGTTAGGTTAAACCAAACCCATTAGGCCCAGTAATCGAAGCGACCTAACCTATTATACCTTAATCTATATCAGGTTTGGTTTGGTTTACGACTTGGTAAAGCAAGGTTTAACCATTTTCCATTAACCATATTCCACATTGTAGCTAATTAGTATCTAGAAGATGTGGAGCAGAATTGTTAGCATCTGAAGGACTAGCCCTAATGACCCTCCAAGATGCTGGAGTTATAGAGATGCACCACTATCTTCGACCGGAATCGTTTGTGGGCTCAAATCTATGAACACATTGTGACCATTCAGTTGAGCTCACAATCTCTGAAATCTCGGATTTATTTCCTTACACAAAAAACTTTTCTAAAAAAAGTTACAGTTTATAAGTTAAATGTTGTTGAATATCTCGAGAACCCCTTGAGCTACAGCGACCAAATTTCACACATAAGTTCAGAGAATTTTTGTTGTTATTTTCATTTGTATAGATTTTCTTAATCACCTCTAATGAAGCCGTAAAAATAAAATTCAATTTGTGTTTTTTCGGCATTACTTCTGGACCGAGAGGCCTCGTCACCCAATATTGCACCCTTATAAGAATATATGGGTGTCACCACTGAATCACTCTGGGCATTTTCTAAAGAATACCCTAAATATCTTTCAGAATACAATTCGTTTTATCAGACCTTTTTATGATATATCGAGACATAGTTTAAGAATGATTGTGAAATATAATGAAAGGTTTAAAATGTTTCAATAATTTCTGAAAGATATTTTGGATATACTTTAGAAAATGCCCAGAGTGATTCAGTGGTGACACTAATTCAAATTTGATAATTATCAGATTATTTTATTTTGTACTGAATATATAAAGTAGAATGTTATAAAACTTAAATGTATTTCATTTTATCTCTTTGAAAAGTTTTAATTGATTTCATCTTTTAATTATAAAAAAAAAATTTCTTTATAAAATCTTAACTCTTAGTAAATGCATAATAACATCGATTGGAAATCAGAACTTAATACATAGTAAAACAAATCATTATATCACTGCTATAGGATGGGGAACAGAAGCAGGAATTGACTATTGGATAATAAAAAATAGGTACAAAAGTATATTTCTAATTGAACTTTCACTTATACTAGTATAATGAAAATTTCTCATTTGAAAAAATTGAATGAAATATTACTTTATATGATTGAACAGTTGGGGCGGTGATTGGGGCAAAATGGATATTTTAGGCTTAAATGTGGAATAAATAGCAGGGGCTTTAATTATCTTGTGGTTTATCCAACTTTTCAACAATTGAAAGATCAAACTACTCAACAAACAACTACTATGCAAGAACCTAACGATACTATGAAAGTAAAATAGTTAATCATGTTTAATCTATCATTATTAGCACTTATATTATCATACTATTAATTTTCTAAAAAATAAATTTAAACTTATAACAAATTATCAATAACTCAATCTCTAAAGCAGATTCATAATAAAATAAAGACTGATTCAGCATTATACCTCGTGGTGTAATAGAAATTGAATTAGTAAATTAAAACATTCAAATTAGACTTTAATAATTTTTGTAACAATTTAATTGCATTCTAAAGTTAAGAAATTTTTTTTATAAAAATGTTTTTCGGCAACAATAGTATAAAAATTTAGAAAGTTTTGGCAAAAATCGGCAAGTATTGCTGATGACGGACAGACAGAAAGTACGAAACTATAAACTCGTGTCTTTACACCACGAGTTAAAAATCACAAAATCATAATTTCCAAAATATTTTACTTCACTCAAATTCATTTACAAATGAGATATCTTTATGAAATTTAATTTGATTTTATTATAAATAATTATTCAAATTATATGTTATAGGACTAGGGTGACGAGGTGTCCTGGTTTGCCAGGGCAATCCTTGAATCTAACTCATATGTCCTATGTCTGGGAGACTCGTTATAAATGATAGTTTTTGTTTTGAGGTGTCATAACATAGACATCACCTTGGAGTCAAACTTCAGTTATGACTTAATTTTCAGTTCTTATAATATGATAAAGTTATTTACAGTTTGCAAATATATAGAAAAGATTTTGTGAACTAATATTATGCTGTATTTCAGAAGTTATAATTTTTAAATTCTATAAATGATAGGAAATGAATATTCAATCATTTTAATTCTCATCCAAAAAAAGAATATAATTAAATTCTATAAATACATTAATTTTAGTTTTAAAAGTTTTTTCAATATATATGAAAACTGTAAATAACTTGTTTCAAATATATTGCAAATTGCATGGAATTCAAACATTCAATTAGATATTTATAAAATTACAATAAAATGTTGAAATTACAGTTTAAACTTACACTTTTAAAAAAATTAATATTAGGGTTAAAGGTTAATATGGGAAGCTAATATTTTAAACTGGGATATAACTCTTTGGTATAAATATAAAAACAAATATAATTGTAGGGGGCAGTCGGCAGGCTTTTCTAGTAAGGTGCACGGGTGTTATAATTTTTTTGACTGAAGACCGGAGATTATTTTCCAAAGGGGGGGACCAAAGTACATTTTTGAGAGCACTTGGACAAATCCAGAAGTAGAATTGCTCATCTCTAGTGATTATTAGTTACAGTTTTCGGCAATAGTAGAGCCGAGTTTTGGATTAAATTAAGATATAGATTTCACTGTTAGGCAACTCTTTTTGCAGTTTCCTATTTTACAAAAAACTTTACTCATTATTAGAGCTAAAACTAGTGTTGATTAAGTCCAATTTTCTATTCCAGTTTCAATCTTTAAAAAGTTTTAGTTTCAGTTCTCAATTCTGAATCGACACTCTCTAAAACTACGATAGAAATTATTCATGATTCATGGATAAAGAGATTATCACTCATTTGTCATATTGAAATCTTATTGGTTTTCAATTATTTCAATACAAATTATTTTTGTCATATCTCAATTTCGATCTATTTTGAACTACAAAGTAATTATTTTCTTTAGTCTTCAAAACTTTTTATTTTCTTAATAATCATTAATCCTTTTTCATAGCAATCGATTATAATAAAATTAGACACCTCTGTATTGCAACAGACTATATATTTTTATAAAACTCGGCTCTACTATTGCCGAAAACTTACTTATAAGTTAACATGACTTTAAAGTTACAGTATTTACATCTTTAATGTAAAAGAATGATAATAATGAGATTTAAATCTAACAATAGTCTCTATCTGGTCATAACCAAAGAAAGCGTCTCCGGTTACAGGTCAACTCCGGAGATCGGAGGAAATACCTCTAAAACTGGAGACTCCGGGTCAAAGCCGGAGATATAACACCCGTAAACTGTGAAGATTCACTATTTATTAGAGATGAAATAATAGATTATATCTTTTGAAAATTCCTTTTCTGGAAACCCATTCATAGTAAGTTAATAAATTAAAACTATGTTTGGAAAATTTTTGATATAAAGGTCATTGGAATTAATGGCTCATTGAAATTTTCAGGCTCAGAGGATCTAAGTCTACCATTGATGTATTTAAAGTGTCAGATAGAATGCAGACACAATTTTTTTACTTGATGTCTTTTTCCATATTGAGTTTTATTACACAAAGCTATACTACACAACATAAGATAGCATACAATTTTCGGTTGACCATCTTCTTTCACCCACATTAAGATCTTCAACAGACCGGGATCTCGAAGACCCCCTCCAACTACAGGCTTACGGAAAGGGACCCAATGCTATGATCTGTAAATGTTATGTCATGTAGCCAGCCCATCGTAATCAATTTTACCTGAAATCAAAATTTTCTTCCATTATGTCAAACATATATTTCATTTTGTGACAAATAGTTAAAGAACTCGAATCTTGTGCCAAAATCTAAGCACAAGATGACCAAAGAAACGGTATCAATGCATATTTAAATTCAATACCGTGAATTTTATCTCATTCGGATATATTCCTAATACCAAATTTATATCACTTTCATCACTAGACATAAACTCCCAGAATTTTTTCACTTAGAACAGTAGATTTTAATAGCTGTTATTTTGTAGTGTTAGAGTTTCAATAAAATTTTACAAAAAATTATTCGTAAAGTTAAAAATGAGGTGATTTTAAAAATCAGCCTCAATCTAGTTTTTCTTATCTCACTTATCACTTTATAACTTGTTTGAAGTTATATATTATTTGTAAGTTCTTCTTATGGTTACGTAATCCATTTGCTTAAATTGAATTTGAATTTTAGTGTCAGAATTTATATCGATTTTTGTCTTTTCTTTGTCTGTCGAAAAATAATATAGAAGCATTTGTTACAGAAAAGCAAAGTTGTGTATTTTACCGATAATAACAAGTTTCTCATTTTGTTAAACTTTCTTCAAACAAGAAAAAATTGAACTAATCAACTGATTTGTATCGCACAAAGTAATATAACTTCGATAAGGATTAACTTATTGTTAATGTGTGTACTTTATTCATGTTAATAAAGAAAAA
>JAQFZT010002352.1:0-11863 GCA_034696325.1 Camisiidae sp. | reverse complement strand
AGTTCCTGTACTGTACTCCTGTACATGAAGCGAAATCCTGTACAATACAGGAAGATCCTGTACAGGTGGTAAGTCTATGTGTATCATATAATATTATGCTTGACTGAAACCCGATTCAAAACTTTTAAAAAATATAACATTGAGATACCTAAAACAAAATAAACTTATTATACCTCAAAATCAATTCTTTCTAAGAATAATCCTTCAAAACCCATTTGTGACAGTATTGAAGCGTATTGTCTTAAATGTCCAAAGGGGTCGACTTGCCATCCAGTGAAAGGTATATATTATAGTCCAAAAGTGTGATTATGCCAATGTTAATCTAAATTCATATTATCGATAATCAAAGAGTAATGAGGAGTTGCCTCATCGTTCATAACCCAACCGCCGCTAATAAATTGCAACTCTCTATCAATTACCAATTTTTTTCATAACATCCTTTTGTTTATCGCTGATATCATTCCAGTAACTATCGAAAAATGAAATCTCAACGAATGTAAACTTTCGAGTTGCCAGTCCTTCATTACATGTTAGATTTTCTATTACTGTGTTCAATATAGTTTTAACACCTATTCATTTAATTTTAAAAAGTAAAATTATAATCATTTATTATTATCAAGTTTTCTATTCATCTGAATATACTTTGTTTATAATATTCTCCAAAAGTTTTGACCCGCCATCCAAGTATGTATGATTCACAATATCAATATTAAGAGTGTTAGGTTTAATTGGATCACAACTCTGGAAAATCCCAATATAATTATCAAATTAAATTTTTCAGTGTCCACATTTCATGATAGTTTAGTTTTTTCTAGACTGTTATCTTATTTATGGATAGATGTTAAAAATTATAGTCAGAATTATAAGTGGCTCAGTGGACATCAAATTTTAATTTGGGTCAAATTAAATAAACATTTGTCTCTTTACCTCTGAATAGATGCAAAATAATTGTGGCCTCTTAACTCAACTCAACTTAATTTATATAAACCTTTTCATTTCAAACATAAAAATTAAAATCAATTTATTTTGGATTTAGTTTATTTTCAAGTCTGAAAATTGAATAATTTTTTGAGCGTTTTTGATCTAAGGGATTGAAAGCAAGCTTTAGACATTTCGAAGTGCTCCCGAAAGTGTTTTTAAACTGATGAATTTTTTTGTGCATTAGTTTTATTAAAAATTTTATTTTTTGAAAGAGTGTTAAAATCAGTCATTGCCGACATTTGAAAAAAGAATTGAATTATTCGAAATTAGAATTATTCAAACCTTTTTTCAAACCCAATATTCATCCAAAATTAAAAAAAGATTCGAATATATATTGTTTTTACAGAAAAATAAATTTGGCAGAAATTTTCTTTGAAAAAAATTGTTCATCAAATCCAAGTGGTTTTGAATCCTACCCCAGATTTCAGGAAAATCAAAATCTGAACTAGACATGTTCAGACATGTTCATAATGTCCAAAACCACCGGTCCGACTTTTCTGGCTTGTTGCCCACCCCTCCCCTCCCGACTACTTAAGTGGCCCGATGAACATCCCTAATCTGAACCCCCTGGAGTTTCGGACCTGTACAAAGTCTGGTTAAAATACTGTCTAATAAGAAGGAATTATTTTTTTCAAAATTGATAGTAAATGACCATCAACTTTAAGAAGAAAAATTACCGGCTGTGAAACTCAATTTTATACTGCTTTAAACGTATTGTTCTATACCTTTCCATTTGGGATTTCACTCAAATCATTAGAATATATGTACTTGAATATGGAAAATTGACGTTAGCTTATAGGCCTTTAAACTAAAACACTTTATGTAGATGGAGTTATAAACTTAGATAGACTGTTTTACTTTTATGGCTTATAAGCTAACGTCAATTTTCCATATTCAAGTACATATAGACTATGTTTAAAACTATTAATAATGTTGAAAGAAAACTCATAAAACACAACGTTTTCATTAATCATCCGTTTTTCACATTTATTATTGCTTTCAAGTTCTATTGAAGTTCACGCAATTTAATATCAAATAGTTATTAACTGTACATTAATTAATGTAATGTAAACAAAAATTTAAATTAATATCGTTCATAATTGCCATGTTCTATTTATTATATGAATTAAATGTGAATGAAATCTGATAATAAAATAATCTGTAAAAAAAGTATTGCTTATTAATTCTCTTTTTAAAATTTATAAATTATTTGATAATAAAATCGAAAATAACCACAGAATTGTTTTTACTACATATAAGTCAAAGGATCTTAGATTTTTTGATAAATTTTAAAAATCGTCAAAATATTCATTTTAAATCTAATTATTTGGTTAGACTTGAGAAAAATGAAACTATATATCACTTAATCAAAGACTTAGAAATTTTGGTCTGGGGATCAAATTTACAAATGATTTTGATTGCATCATATTAGTGAAGTCCAATTTTGTCTCTTATTTTCTAAAAATAAAACTTTTTTCGCAAAAATTCCAAATAAAACTTATAGTCTTTGGTTTCAATTATAGAGAAAAAACTAAACTATTAATATTTGAGCCTTACTTGAATGAATGGTATTGAAACTCAATAGTATTGAAACATTAACCGTAACGCAAATCCTCAATACCTCAATTTTAATGATAATTCATTATTTTTTCAGCTTTTTTGTTAGATTTTAATTTTTTGGGCTTTTATTTTTTGGTCTTTTGGAAGTAAACCCTTGTAATCGTCTTATCAAAAATTTTTTGACAATGGGTTAGGTATAAAAAAAATTAGGTATAATTTTGATCATCTGTTTTTAACTTAGTTTATTGATTTCATACCTACAGTAGACTGTTATCAAATTTTTTAGGTTTAAATCCTTAATTGACAAAAATAATCAAAAGGGGATTCTTTTGAAAAAAGTCAAATTTTATATTATATAATTCATTCATATTATATAAGTTGCAAAGAATCCATTAAATTAGGGAATTGATGAACTTACTAGTTGATTCATGAAATCACGGCAAATGTCTGTGGATTCATCAAATAACTAATATATATTCAATTAAATAACCCTTTGAGTGATATTGAAGAGTGTATTTCTTACAATCATTCTAACAATTGGTTATAATTAACGATTCATGAGTTCATAATTTCGATATTCAGTGTTTTGTTGACATTCCGTAATAATATTGTATCTTACTCATTTCAATCAAATTTATTACATTTTAAAATTAGCATAATTTGTAACTTCTATGCAGTTATACAAACTTCTCTATACACAGTGTATTTACACACTCAGAGAGTGCTAAAGTGGTTTTCAAACCTTCCATAAAGTTGATGTGACGGCAAAAAATAAAACTTAATTTGTATTTGCATTATAAATTTGAAAGATTGTGATGCATATCTCTGTCATATACTGATCATATTGTACCTGAATTTAATTCTAAATTTTAGACATGAATACACTTCATTTATTTAGTTTCGAAGAATCTAAAGATATATACTTTGGTGCAAAACACGTTTTTGCTTTTGCATTGAATTTGCTTTGCAGGTAATATAAATTGATTGAAATAAAGTAATTCAAAGTATATATTCTTAAAATATCTCCGAAACTAAATAAATCAAGTGTATTAATGGAAAATTTTTGCTTTACTAAATAGATACTAAGTTAGGCTTACCACCTGTACAGGATCTTCCTGTATTGTACAGGAAATGGCTGCAAAATTTTGTCTTTACTTAGTTTTTTCATGTTCGTAAGAAAAATATACCTTTGGTCCCCCCTTTAATATTTTTTTGTGTACAGGAAATGCACATAAAAAAGGTGGTAAGTCTATACTAAGTACTACTATTGAAACTGCTAACGGAGGTCTTGAAATATATACTTTAGTTCTTTGCATGTTTTTTCTTCGTACGACTGTACTGCTGTACTCACAAATAACTGATAAGAAAGTGACTGCTTTCAGCATTGATTAGCTTTCAAAGCTTTCAATAATTACTCATAAGTCTTCATTTAATCAATAAATTTAAATAAAGAAAAATTTTGTTGTTATGAATTTTGTTTATGAGAGCATTTCAACCATGAATTTGACTTTTTCATGTATAATCAGTTGGATGAACTGATTGTAATTTTAAAGTGTTTTGAAAACATTTTATTTTCACAATGAGTCTTATAATACAGTACAGCCTACGACAAAAATGTGCAAGGCACTAAAGTATATATTTTAACACAGACTTCCGTTAGCAGTTTCAATAGTCGTATGAGAGTTTCTTCTTATATACTTTCAATTGGAAAACCGAAAATTTTCTAACTGGTATCAAATTGAAGCTTTACATAAAGTCTTCAAGTTTTCATATTGATATTGAAATTGATTGCCATTTTCTCAACTTAATACATAAAAATATTCTTCCGTTTACTTTAATGTATTTTCAAACTATTGGTAGCAAACATAAACGGGAATGTTTTTGTTGTAATAGACACATATTTGACTCGTTTGAACAATACGATATAAAACATTTTGTTAGATACAATACAAGACGAGATTGGTTTGCACTGCACTATACATTGAAGAGATTCATCAAATTTAAAATTATCGTCAATTTTGCACACCACAGACTAAAAACACTTGTCACACGTGTGACGTTTCTTAATACCCAAATGAGAGCAGAATAACGACTACTCCAAGTCAACTTGATCACCTCCGAAAGGGTCCGTTCTGGGAGATTCTGATTGATTCTTATTTATTCCTGAAGATTCTATGTGAAAGTATTCCTCTGTTAAAAACTCACCGGGAGGTTGAATCCCTATTCCGGGGTTCTCCCGGCCATTCAGGGATTGGTGGTCACCCTTCTTATGATACTCTAAAGTTATAATTATAAAAATTACTCTTTTATAGGCTTTTACATGTATTTGTTATTAGTAAAGGTCCTTTAGAGTCAGTTTCCATTTTTACGCCATTCTTAACCATAAATAAAACATTTTTCTTATACAGCTTTAATTGATTGGCTGGTCATCGAAAAATGAAACTTTCATTAGCTGTAAAAATAAAAACCGTTCTTTTCTTTTAATAAAAAGCAACAAAAAGTTGATGATCGCCAACCATTTGGTATATAAATAGATAGTTGAGAAAAACAAAGCTAAAACTAATGATCTGATATTTGATTTTTGTTTTGATGATTTTCAATAAAACATTTTATGTTGCATTTCACTAGATATATTTCTATAACTTATTATAAGATAAAACAGCTCTTTATATATCAATCAATTGACTTACATTTGAGAATATTATCATTTTGTTGATGATATGAAACGTTGTAATTTTCATTTTCATTCCCTAATGTCTTTCAAATATATAGACTGAGAATATTTACAAAAGTTGATTAATGCCATCATTACATAATTGTTTATGATTTTCCACAAAATTAATTTATATAATGAATATTGTTTGAAGAATGAATAAACCTATTAAAATAAAAGTTAAAGTGCTCGCAAGTGTTCAATAAGTTCACACAAATGTTCATAATGCTTGACATTGAATTTTTACAAATGTAGGTTAATATTTCATTATTGGAGTTCTTTCTTAACAAGAATACCTAAACAATAGTAACATTCTATACATTTTAAATGACTGAATAATATTTGCATTTGAGCTATTATTACAAAAATGAACTGAAGCACTCATATTTATTACTTGAATGGCATAAACATGAGTTGCATGAGTTATGCAATAAAAAATTCAAGCATTATTGGAATAAAATTACATTAATTGCTATAACTAGTAATTAATTATGGAATTCTATCCTATAATAGGATTGTGTGAAACATTTTATTGATTTGATTTTGTTAGGCATATTAAACTCATTTCAAACACTTCAAACTGACTAAAGATAGCATAACACAGCTAATATATTTAGAACATTTATTTAATTTCATTCTTTTCACTTAAACAGAATGAACAGTTTCAGCAAAAATTATAGAATACTTTGTAACCAATCCGGTTGACAGTTATTAACGGCACTGCAAATAAACATGTCAAATCTGATTTAAAGCTAAATCCAATCCTGACTTTTTGGTTGAATCTGTTTCTCAAAATTATTTTGGGTTCGCTCACAATCGAAGGTGCAGTAATCAATAAATAAATGTTATTCTATAGATTTTTTAAAACTTTGAAGTCATTTTCTAGTGAAGTTAGTTTTGAGATTTAGAACTTAAAATCACTCTCAGGTCTCAATATCTCAAATTAGTAGATCATTAGTATAGGCAGTAGTATTTTTGCCAAAACCTAAAACTTTTGTTATTTATCTACCTGTATATTATAATGTTTCAAATAATTTGTTTAATGAGAAAAGTCTTTTGAAATGATTATGTTTCAAACTTCACATCAATTTACAAGATATGTTGAATGTATTGTTACCTCAATCCACTTTATTATAAACTTTTGATTTTTTCTTTCCAACTTTACAGTTTAGGGTTTCAGGTGAACATTTAGCCAATAGTTGTGAATAAGTTAATATATAATATTTTAATGATCAAATGAAAATATTTATTTTTAGTGAAAAATAATTTGAATCTACAGAGCATGAGATTAATTAAAAATAACAATACAGATCTCTCTATGAAAATCCTTTTAAAGGGATTAGAGTTAGTGAATGCAATCAAGTACAGGCTAAAAACGTATATAAGTCAAGAATTAAAAGACACTAATTTTTTCAGTATTTCTACCGAAATAGTAATTATATGTAATACTAATAGCAAAATTTGAAGTAAATTTTTGAAGCAAACAATTAATTTTTAATTAATATAATTTACTAGACTTTAATAACAGCCAAAATAGAAATCACAATAAAGAGCAAAGCAGGATATATTCCGTTGGATCCGCACATGGACGGCCTTTCATTGTAAACCATACAGGCTGGAGCTTCTTTCTGAGCCAATTTCTTCACATTAACCACACTTTGATATTCAGTTTCGCTGCAAATATTCTTTGCTCTGTCGAGCAAACAATTAGTTAAACCAATTGAAGAACAACATGACTGTTTCTCATAGTTTGTCTCTGCCTTCAAGTCTTCGGGCACTTTTTTAACGCATTTGTTATATATATCATCGAGATTTACATTTGCAATGCATTTGACGCTATTGGCTGCATCTTTTGCGTTATCCAACACACCACCAGAGGATCTATTAATCAACACAATAAGAAAAAGTATAACTTTGATAATTAATGCTATTTTTTGCATTTTGTTCTATTAAACTCAGACAAAGTTAGTGTATCTGCACAAAAATCCAAGGCTTTACTGAATGAAAGTGCTATTCTCTGCTTTCTCAAAAAGCTCGTCTGCAGAGAAGAAGAGTTTGTGCGCAGTTCACCAAAAATATCGTCGCATACCAGTAATGAGAAAATAATTTTTAGCCGAATTATTCAATGATAAATTGATTCACGATTTATAAAGTGAAGCTCATAATAATTAGTTCTGTAATAATTTGTTTAATGGAAAAAACCATATTGTTGTTTCATTTAATGAATAATATATTTTTGATTATGCAATTCAGATCCTTTCAGATAACAAACATATTTTATCAGAACTTTATATTTAATACAGTCAGACCTCATTAAAGTCACGCATTTGGTTGTTCATAAATTTCATGTAACTTTATTAGAGAATACATTTTTCTCGAAAAAATTTATTAACATTATGAAACTCAGTGTCTTATCTAAAAATAAATATAATGTATAAGTGAAAAGAATTTATTTAAAAATTATCTGAAATTCTAGTTTGTTTTAGAGAATTCTTTACTTTTTGAT
Source organism: Camisiidae sp. (assembly GCA_034696325.1). Lineage (NCBI taxonomy): Eukaryota > Metazoa > Arthropoda > Arachnida > Sarcoptiformes > Camisiidae > Camisiidae sp. Next base: position 4,103 of record JAQFZT010002352.1, on the reverse strand, counting down.
AATCGATTCTCATTTATGACTTTAAAAAACACAGATTAAAAAATGGTTTTCAAAAATCAAGTTACATATGACAATATGTATTGTGAATTTAGTTCAGGGGTTCCAAACCTTTTTTCCCTCACGTATCACTTTTAGGAAGGGGAAAATTTTTGCGTACCATAAGATATTTTTGAAAGCTCAGATTTTCATATTTTTCACTTCAATTTTGATTTTAAATATTACACAATCTCTTTTATATGAATACAAAAAGCTTAAGTCTACCACTGACACCCTTCCACTTACTGGTGAGCGCACTACCGATTGGGAACCATTCATTTAGTTTACCGTTAAATTAAATAGACCTAAACTATGATACTTGCTCTATGACTTTATGAGAGGCCAATTTTTAGAATTCTGACTGTATACTCCATGTCATATATAATGCCAGAGATCACTATACAGTACACTCAATGAAATTTTTTTTGCCAAAAATATTATTCAATAAATTTTGAATGTAAAAATGACATCATGTCAAAAAAATATCACATAAATCCTGAGGAATTTCATTTACTAAATTGAACTGATAGCTGAAAAGTTTCTCTTATCAGTTATTCATTTTGTGAACAGACGACACTATTTGAATAAAACTGTAAATTAGCCTCAATTAACAGCTTGTTTTTAGTCTTTACTTTGTGATAAAAGGCAATTATAAATATTTTCAAAATAAAGTTCTCAGACTTAAAAAAGTTTATTTAATATAAGATTAATTTTTTGAAGATTATGATGTTTTCTCTAAGATTATGCTTTCTTTAGTAAAATGGAAATATTTCAGTACAAACTAATACACTCTCTCATTACATAACTAAATATAAATGAAGGCCAAAGATAGAAAGTTTTCTTTAAAAATTTTCATTATATTATTCTTATGTAAAAAATATATGGATAATAAAAAATTAAGGTATATTCTGGGCGTTTCCTCTCATTCTAAATCGAGGCACAACTTGTGTGAGCATTAAATAAATAGCAGTCAAATATTATGGTCTCACGCATTATCTCTCATTCACGATCGATATTATTATTCCTAACCCTATACGTCAGGCTTTTCAACGCTTTTCAATTCAGATGAAATCATAACATTTTTTATCCATTTCTTAACAAAGAGTATCTTTTCTCACAAAAAAAAATAATAAGTTAATGATGTCATCTTTTACAATCTGACCATAAAATCATGATAATTCTGTTTTAAAGTTTTATTTATATTAATGTTAATTTGAATTTTTGTTTAAATATATTTAAATTAAATGGTAATGAATGGAAAACCTAAATAGTTGTAGAATTAAATGAATGGACCAATAAAGCTTAATGACAAATTATTTTCGCTGTATTAAATTGACTTTTGAGAAATTTTCTGACTTGAGACTAGTGTTGATTCGCTCTCAAATTTTCAATTTCGCTTTTCTTTCGCTTTCACTTTCACTTTTCATAATTTTATTCGAATGAATATTTCCAAAATTTATAGATTTAATTTTCAAATATAGATAAATCATCTTTATGTCAGTTTCTATAAAATATTAATTATTAGAAATAAATGTTTATTTAATAAAGTTTCACTACTAAAATATGTTCAAATAGTATTGCAACTTGACTTGTATCAAATATTTATGTGATTTGAAACTTTGAAAATGAATCAACGATTTCATTTGTTTAAATTTATTTGAAATAATATTGCAATTTTTATCTATTTTTCCACTTTTAAGAAGAACTTTGTCTTTTGTTTCCCTTTTGAAAAGCGAATCAACACTACTTGAGACAAGTGTTATTTAGCTAAGCTTAAGACTAACAATTAATCAAATGAAAAGCCATTAAATCAATTGGCTTTATACTAAGTCTAATTCAGACAAATGAAAAACGCGTCAGTGAATCAAAATTATTTGAGACCAATGTTTGAATCTGAAATGAATTAAAATTCAAGTCAGTTTAATTCGCTAAAACATTGAGTATCGTTTAAACTTGTGTGCATTCTTTCAAATTAAACCTTTGCTTAAATTGTTAATAGCATTAGTGTTGTGATCTCTTGAAAATAATATTTAATTATATGGTAATCTTTATTATAATCATTTACTGTTCAGTTATAATAAGGCAGTTATGCAGGAAATTAATTAGAGGCTTTCAATACTGTATTTTGAATCAAGATTTTGCCTATTAGTTAATACTGTATTTAATGAATGATTTTTTTAGCCACAACCAGCGTTGTTCTACAGTTGTACTTCAATATGGAAAATTGACGTTAGCTGATAGGTCTTAAAAGTAAAACAATCTAAGTTTATAACTCAATCTATATAAAGTGTTTTAGTTTTAAAGCCTATGAGCTAATGTCAATTTTCCATATTCAAGTACAGTTGTTCTTAATTTACTAAATTTTCTACAGAGCTGTCAGTGGATATTTAAGGATACAGACAATTCTGTTGTGAGAAACGAGTCATATAATTATATTTAAACTACTGTTGCATAAGTTGAGAGCCATTCGCGGTTTAGTAACACATCAAAAAGTTGACTTATTTTTATTTGTATGACAGCATCTCATGATTAAGATGAGATCATTACTATCAATAGCCCTATTATTGTACAAACTTAAGGTTTGGATCTAATCTAAAATGATCCTCAAGGCTATAAAGATGTTAATGAAATAAATTGATGTTATATTCGAAATCTTCAAATTGAATATCGCTCTTAGTTATGAATGCATTACTACGTTAGTCAGATATAACCCGCCTTTTTCTCAATAACATTTTTACTTATGGATCAAATTGAATGAGATTTTTACATGTTTTCAAATCATTCTCCATCTAATGATATACAGGGTCGGACATAATGATAGCCCCTGGGTCTACAGCAAAAACTATAATAGATAGAGCAAAACCAATAGCATGTCCGGATTCTACGTTCAAAAATACATTTAAAAACTTTTATTTCAGTAATCAGTATGAAAACCTTAAGCTCGAATTTTAGAATATTCAAATAAATTTTCAAATGAAATAAAAAAAATTTCCCGACACTCCACCATCATGTATGATACATGGTTGGGTTCAGTTCATTAAACTGAGTCATTTGAAAACATATTTAATCAGGTCAGACTAGAGACTGACCACTTCTGGTCAGTTGACTGACTTTCTTTATTTTTAAAAAATTTTTAAAATTAATATTTTTAGTTATGCTAATGAAAACTCATCAGAAATGATCAGTCTCGGACCTGATCTGGTTGAATATTGTATCAAAAGACTCAGCTTGACGAACTGAATCCAACGAAGTATCATACATGGGGTGGTGGGGTTTCGGGAACTTTTTGATTTCATTTGAAAAGATATAGATTTATTTGAATATTATAAAATTCGAGCTCAAGACTCTCACACTGATTTCTGAAATAAACTTTTTTAGTGTATTTTTTGAATCTGCAATTCGTTTTGATCTATCTCTTATAGTTTTTGCTCTAGACTAGGGGGCAATCATTATGTCCGACCCTGTACACATCTCCCGAATCTTCATCTTATTCCCGATTATCTTTTTTAAGTGGTTTTCTGAGACTAGGTTTCAATGGCAAACGATGTTTTATGAGCTCTTTTTCCCTTTGAAAAGCATAACCTCTTTCAGAATTTTCTGAGCTCAGGGAATAAGAAACACAAAGAGAGCTGTCTGTCAAATATGAAGGCTATGGAACGATTTTGATATCGTTTTCAGAAAGAAAATCACTGACTTGTCGTTTTCACGCGCGTTATTGTTTCGCGCGCAGCAGTTTTATGTATTGCCGATTTTTTAGTTTTGCTACTCTTTATATCTCTCATTCAAGAACTTATTTCTAATGTCTTTGAAATATTTTGATATATTTACTATAAATTTGTAGCTTTTACTTCAGGCTATTAGTTTCAGTTTGTTTCTTAACGCTGAGTATTCTGATAAAAAAGTCATTGAGAAAAAGGCGGGTAATATTTGATTAACGTAGTAATATATTGTTGAACTGTTAGGGAATGAAATGAGTTTCTTTAATATTTGAACACTATACAACACTATGCAATACTATACAACACTATACAACACTATGCAATACTATACAACACTATACAACACTA
>JAQFZT010002351.1:0-11863 GCA_034696325.1 Camisiidae sp. | reverse complement strand
TAAACTAAATTAAACATATTTTCTCCATTAAAGCATATCTTCAAACTCAAACCATATATAAATATAAGTTCAAACTCCTATCATTTATAAAAATTTCAAAAAACAATATAAGCGCTTTACCCCCTTTTTCTTTAAGTCCATTTAATTACATATTATCCTTCAATACATAGTGTATAAACACATCTATTTAATCAAATAACACAAACAACTCTTTTACATAATATATGTCACTTATTTGGTGTGATCAATATTAACCATAAATGGTCAAGAATTCTGTCTTTGTTTATAGGCTTTTAAAATATTGATGGCTATTATATAATACTGAGTGTGCATTGAAGATTGAAATTTTCTTGAAGAAATTGGTGTTCACTCCTTCCCTTCAACTTTCTTCCGCAAACTGCGTTCTATCGGACGAATAAAATGCCTTTTTCTCAAAATTTTATAGATTTTTAATAATACAAATTAAATAGACTTAAAGAAAAAGGGGGTAAAGCACTGCTATGCTATAAAGAGAAAAACTGCTTTAAAGTTGCGAAACATTTTTTTTTGGGATCGCGTTTCGCGTATAGCGTTCATTTCTAAATTAAATTAAACATATTTTCTCCATTAAAACATGTCTTGAAACTCAAACCATATATAAATATAAGTTCAAACTCTTATTATTTATAAAAATTTCAAAAAAGAATATAAGCGACTTTACCCCCTTTTTCTTTAAGTTCATTTAATTATTCATACATTAGTTTTGTTTTAATGAAAAACTTATAAAAACTTTTTTCTATTGATTGTTCACTAATTGATGATTCATTAAACTTTAGTTGAGTTAAATCACTTCTAATTGTATTCAAATCCAAATACCATAAACTCTTATTCGTCAAGAGTTGTTGACAATCAGGTCTGTTTCTTGTCATGAGTGACATCATATCCAATATATATTTGAGAATAGTTTCATATTTGTCTTTCAGTAACGGATAGTTGATTGTACTATTTATAGATCTGAAGAGTAAAAATTTAAAATTAAATACTTTGTAATTGATTAGTTGGAAAAATTACAAAATATGAACTAGAGAAGAGAATTATCAAAATTTATACTTCAATTCCATTTTTATACCACATTACATCTCAATACTATTTTTTGAAAATATAAAGGGTAAAAATACAAGTTTCAATTATTTCTAAAGTAATTCTATTACATGATTGTTAAGGATAAGAAATTTTGGATAAATTATCAGAAAAAAGTTTTTTAAATTTTGCTTTTTTGAAGAAAGAATGTTGAAAAAATTTAAATCCCATCCCATTCCCATCAATCTTTCATAAAATCCTTAAAAATGCTCAAAAGGCAAAAATAACACGAAAAAAATTGTTTGTTGTCGAAATTTTCATTCAAAAAACTTGTAGATTTTCCTATGATGCGTTCAATTTTGGACACCCTGTATAGTACTCTCCGTATTAATTTTTGAAACTGGAATCAATCCTTTGCTCTCCACATTGAACCATATTCACAGTTCAGAAGAGATATATAATCAAAAAAGGATCCAAATAGTTAAATAGTTTAGTTTGAAATTTTTGTCATTTAATTGGAATTTTACCAAAAAACTAAGCTATTTTCGGTATCTTTTTATTTATTAATTTATACTAAACTACACTATGCTTTATCTATTTATGTCAATATATCAAATAATTAATTAGGGTAAATAAAATAACTTTGAATTCGATGATTGTTTAATTTTTTTAAACTCACGCAAAGATATCGATATCAAATAACTCTTGAGTAATTACACCCAAACTGTAAATGTCTGATTTCAAGTCATAACTCCTTCCATTTTGAACTTCTGGTGCAATATATTTCATTGTTCCCAACCCTTCAGTATGTGATTGTTCATCGAAATTATGATCAGTAGCTAAACCAAAATCTGCTATTTTAACGAATTTTCCATTAGTTCCAGAAATGATTAAAATATTGGTGGGCTTCAAATCTCTATGAATTATTGGAGGATTCAATTTATGCAAATAATTAATGCCTTTTAGTATTTCATCGAATAATTCACTCGAAATATAATATTCAATTGGAGTCATTGTTTCGAATTGTTTTCTATTAAACTCCTGTTGTTTCTGTTTAAGAACTTCACGTAAAGTATTGTTACACAACTCCATAACAATGTAAAGAATATTGTTATTTTCAATCCATGATGTCGTGTAATGAATGATATAATCGTTCCGTAATTTTGACATAATTTGAATTTCTTTCAAACTGTTTGCTTGAATTTCTTCGGAAACTCCTTTAAAATAATAGTTTTTAATTATTTTATTGATATCTTCGAACAGTAACTCCTAATATCTAATCGAGTTTTATTGAAATAATTAAAGTTTAAAGTTTTGTACTATTTAACTGTTAATAAATAACGACAAGATTTTGCCACAATCTTTTTGAATGTCATCTATATATGGAGTTGAAAAAAGGATTGAATTATTGGATATAATGGTTGATGCGCCAAAAAATGTGATCCCATATAAATTGTCGATACCTAAAGATTTTTGAATCTTAAGTTTATCTAGAATTCAATGCTTTTCCTCAAATTCTGTTCAAGTCTTAAACTTTTTTACTATTGATTTTAAAGTTTAATAAGTTATTGATGTTTTGCCTTTCGATAAAAATAAAAAAGGTACAACAAAAAGGGTACCAAAGTATGTTTTAGCCAAAATCGGCCGATGGTTAAAAACAGTCAAAGAGGGACCTCACACACACACACACACACACACACAATTATTTTAATGATAATTATTATTAAATTAAATGAATTCAATGGCTTATATTATTGAATTGAAATTAACTTTTTTCTATATATATGACTTTTTGCACACACTCACACACACACCACACCACACCACACTACACACACACACCACACCACACTACACACACACACTGACAATTATTTTAATAGTATAGAATATTCCCAAGCACAAGATTTTGGTTTTTGCCTCTCATAATCACAATTAAAATAGTTAAATTAAAAATGTGTTTCTATTATCCATTCATTTGGATAAAGTTTAAAATTTGAAAGTTTTCTAATAGATGGATTATAGCATGTATTATTACAAAAAAGCTATGAGTTATTACTTGTATTTTACCGTATAATACATCAAATGTATCTTTGCCAACCCTAATTGTAATATATTGTAATTAATAGCTATAGTTGTCTATTTATACAAAGTATTCGTTATCAATTATGAAGAAATGGGAAAACTTTATTATTGATACTTTAAATATACAGTGTGTAATGGAAGGGACGCAACATAGGAACATCTATTAGTACCTCAAAAAAAGTTACTTTTTTAAATAAAAATTACAGGTTTTCAATATTTGAAAGCATTTAAACTTTGGAATGGCTAAGCAGATCATTCCCACTAGGAATCCGCAGGGCTTGGGAATTGAGAATCAAACATTGTATGAATATTAAAGACGATCAATCTGAACATTACACTTAATTTGTTTTATTTATTTCCCATTTATTTTCTACTTTAATTATCAATAAATTGAATTATTCGATTGAACTCAATATAAAATTTTGTGGTGTATTTTTGAGGTACAGACAAATATTGAATGCATACAATGCTTCCTATGTTGCGTCCTTTTCTTTACACACCTCAATTGAAAAAAAAACTCAATAAAATTAAAAGAAAAAGAAATTCTCATACCTTTCAATGTGATTTCTTTAATCGCATAGAATCGCTCTTCAATTTGATGAAAAACTTTATAAACTTTACCAAAACTTCCTTTTCCAATCACATCTTTTCCAATAAATATATGTTTGAATTGAACTTCGTTTTCATGTTCTGTTATTTTTTCGTCTGAATTTTCGTTAATTTTTGATAAGGAAGCTTTCTCTTTTGATTCAATTTCATTCATAGTCTGATGAGAAAAATTCGAACTTGCGTTCAATTCAAACTTTCCAATAACTGTTTTGACAGCACAAGTCTTGTTTTCTTGTTCTTTTATTTCATTTTTTTTAATATCTTTCTTCTTCAATTTTATTTGGCTTATATTTTGATGAGAAATATGTAAAGTCTTATAAGTTATTCCACAATAATGAACAAAAAGTTCATTGAATGATTTGAATTGCGTTTCTTTGGGTTCACTAATAATCCCAACTTCTTCTCCAAAATAACCCCAAACATAATACAAACCATTCACTGAAAGAGCAGCTAAAATTTTGTAACTATAATGTGAAGCGATGTCAATAAATTTCTCTGAATGAGTCAACTTTTTTGGAATCAATTGTATCAATCCATTAGTTTCAAGTCCCAATTGATTGTAGTCATTCATACCGAACACATAAATATCTCCCTCACGTGATAACAATAGACTGTGATATTGACCGCAACTTATTTTCTTAAATTTAATTTGAATTTGAATGCGTTTCGGTTTGTAAACATTTCCACCTTTCAGACCCAATTGACCACTCTTGTTATTACCCCAACTATAAACACATCCACTTTCTGCTAATGCCAGCGAATGAAAAGGACCACATGAAATGGCTTTCAATGCGGAAGGTATCGATACTACAATACTATTACTTTTATTCCCAATTTGTCCACAATTATTCACACCCCAGGCATACACTTCGTTATTTGATGTCAACACAAGTGTATGACTTTCACCACAACACATATCAATAATGTTGTCATTTATTGAATATTTACTCAATTGTGGTTTTGATATCTTTCCATCTTTTCTTCCATTCATAAAACATAAATTATTTCCCCAACAATATAATATTCCATCACTAGTGCGCGCAATTGTATGATACAAACTATTGTTGAAGTCTATAATCCGTTTATTACTTAACATTTCATTAATAGTGAACTCTTTGATACTATAGTCGTGACCAAACCCTAAAACTCCATTATAATTATTACCAAAACAATACACTTTGTCTTCATTTGTAATTAAAATTACATTAATTTCTCCTTTAAAATCTCTGAAAACATATATGAGTTTAATATTTATTTTAATTTCTTCATTTAATTTATTTAAAATATTTATTTTCTTGTAAATGCTGTTCATTTCCGACATTTTGTTTAAAAAACACTTTTTTATCAATATTTAATCATTTCTTTTGTGCAATAAATAGTTCTTTATTTGACTTTCAATCGTCCTCTAAATATTTAATAGAAAAAATTCCACTTCAAATTAGTTATCTGTTAATGATATTTAATTTTTTCATATCTTTCATGACATTTCAAGGCAAAAATAATGAGAAAAGCCATCGAATCATTTACTATGGGTGTCATAAGTTTATACGAATTCTTAGCTTTCTTACATAGCAAATTCTCATTAGACTCAATACAAAAAACGTGTATTGTACGAAAGTACCTGAGTATAAACTGATGACACCCATAGTACAGCAAGAGAATCATAAAGCTTAGATAGTTACGGAAAATTAGTGATGGAGCGTCTGTTGCCAGGCTTGAGGGGTTGTTTTGAGATTACATTTACATTCATTACAAATATTTTTCAATCAATTTTTATTTTATTTTCTTACAAAATTATATTAATATGATGTCCACCCGCCTGCTTCGTCAATTCTTCTAGGCATTGACTCAACAAGAACAACACCAAACAAAATATAATTAATTTTTTTACCTCTTTGAACAGGTTTGAATATAATTAAATAGAATTTTTATCCTCTCATTCATTGATTTGAGTATAATTTCTTTCCATTTAAAGTATAAATAATATTTGTTACAATTGTGACTAGAAAATGATAATAAATATACTATAAATAAATAACATGTGCTTTAACTAAACGTGTGTTTGTTTATATAGGAATTCATATAATCACTCCTTCGGGTAAATAATTGGTAACGTTTTTGGAACATATCGCAGACTACATCCTTCCCAAGGTAGCTCTGGATCGTGACCCCATTCTGTGTAGACTTTACTTTGAGTCAAAACTAAGGTATAGAAGAAATTATAATTTTTTTTATTTAATTTATTACTGATATTAATGCCAATATTCAATATAAATAATGAAATACTTCTCATTTTTATTGATTTAATCACAATTCAAATGACAATTGAATTACAATTTTGAAAATCTCCATCACTCTCAGTCATAAGTTATATAGCTCTTTTGATTTTTAAGCCTCTTTCTACCATTTCATATGTTGAATTCCCTCTTTTATAAGTATCACGTTTAAGTTTTGCATGATTTAATTTCAAAGCCTTTGATGTTTCCTCAAATGTTTGTTGTTTTTTAGTTGAAGATTTGAGAGCAGTTCCAATACTTCTTAAATTGGATAAAGTTTGAGTAAAGTCTTCAATACCACCATTTATGCTCAAGTTGAGAATGTGTCCAAAACAAGGAAAATGATTTATAGGATTTAAATTAAGTTCTTTTTTAAGTTTCGCGTTAAAAAGTTCAATTGCTTTTATATTATTACTAGCATTATTTGTAGTAATCGAAATGATTTTATTCAAAATGTCATATTCTTTTAACGAATTCATCAGTTTCTTTAGTTTGTTCACCAAAATGTGGATGTGGTATAGTATTGAATTCAATCAAAATGCTGCTCAATTATAATTATAGTACATGTCATTCATTGAAAGAATTGGTCAGAAAAAAGTTGGATTTTATTGTTGCAAATTATTTATCATTAATTATTTCCGTGGATATGAAGTGAGTTTTGATTGTTATGATTGACTCAATAAATCTTATTTTATTTTCATTCTATAGATTATTGTATTCTTTTCAATGATTTACCTCAAAATAATGGAAATGTCGAAATAACTCAAGAGTGAAGCCAATAAACAAGAATTTTGATGATGTGATTTAAGAGGGAAAAGAATATAATTTAATTAAACTTGTCTTTATACAAGAATAAGCTATTACATTAAAAATTAAATGATTCTTATTGAACTAATGTATCTTTTGCACTACAAATCACCTCATGGTATAATCTCAATACAATTCAAAACTTAATATCATTATTGTTTAGGGATTCAATACTTTAGTTCGCATTTATGGGTTTTTAGACTTAAAAGTTCTTTAGGGTCAATACTATTGCATGATTAACTTTGATATATTAAATATATTCTCATTGTAAATATTAGAGGTTAAAATTTCTCGAGATATTTTAAACACTTGTACACTTGCAATCAAATGAGTGCTGTTTTCAGTCTAGTGCCAAATTGGCCACACCAAACATTTTTAGACTTTTGAGTGCAGTTATATCTGTAGTCATGAGATAATTTCATAATGTGTTTTGATATATGGGTACTGTTATCGGCCCATTAGCCAAAAAGTCCTGTATACGACACTGAATCAAATAAACTTTCATCCATTAAGCATATATAATCGATCAATTTATAATTCATGTGTATTTTAATGTTCACATTATTCACACATTTAATTTAATCAATACTTTTCATAACTCTATTTTGAGTTTGAATTTCATACAATCTGTGAATTGTCTTATTAATATTGCTCATGTTATTCAGGTTTTATAAAATTAATATTAACTACTCATTCTTGTAATTGTTTTTAACTAATGTTATAATCAATGTTATGTTATACGCATTCACAGTATGTATTATATGTGAATTGAGTGCACAAAATGTAGAGAAACTATAATAAATGTTAAGCTCATCGAAATAAATAGTTGTAATGCTGCCGAACAACGATTTCAATTGAGATATAACTTCAAAATTATATTCTCCACTTTATCATTATATCATTTGATAAATAGTTTTAATATTTGTATAAACACATCTTTTCATACACATCAGTATATTTTAGATTTTTCTTTTGAATTATAAATTGATTTTTTATTTAAGAAACTTATGCTTAAAATGATTAACAATATTGAAAAAATAACTCAAATTTTTACAATTTATATCAAATCATTATTTTATATAATATTATTCTGATAATCAAATTGAGAATCAATTAAATAGTTGTTCATTTAATACATTATATCAAAAATCAAGAAAATTCAGGAAAATTTCAATTGAATTGATATTAAAAATGAAATTAAGAAATGAATTGAAACGTCGGATAAGGTTTACATTGAAATGATGTCATTCTTACATATTTTGACTCAAAGAGGAGCCAACAATACAGACTGTCACCACTTTATCAGTTCTATAACTCCTGTCAATGAGTTGTTTCTTCACTCATTTGAACCACAATCTCTTCAAACATCTGATTCTGACAAAAGTGTTAGAACTTATTCAGTAGCGCAGGAATCAGAAGAATGTGTTATCTCTGCCTATAATAATGGAACCAAACGTTTCATCAATTGATAGTACGAACAAAAGGCAGAGACAATATGCAGACTTCGAAAAATCAATTCATTCTTATCATAAAAATAAGACTAAAAGAGGGAATGATTGGCAAATATTAGAGGTTCTTATAGTCGGTCTGATATGTGGAGAGAAGTTTAACAATTGTGACGGACAACAAATGGCCTCTAAAGAGCTGGCAAAAGCGGTAGATGTGATACGCTTTACATAAGCACTACGATCAGATTGAAAAATATGATGTCAAAAACCAAATGATTGGAGAGAAAGCAGAAATTTAGGAGAAGATAATGAAATGAATGATTATAATTATGATTATAACGAAATTGACGATCAGATTGAAGCTTATTATGATATCCAACCAGTGCTCGAATGCAGACATTTGAGTTGTTGGAATACTGGTTTGCTCCACATTTGTAAAGAGTTTTTTGTTATGTCATAATTGTAGAGCAGATTTTGTAGTACACAAACATTTATTAAAGTTTCAGATGATTAAAGTTTCGTTTTGAAGACTTCTTTTCATAATTTATATCTATGAAAATCAGTTATGATTTAAGAGACATAGTGTGCACACTTTCAGATAGTAAACATACTGCAAAAGTATATAATAAAATATTGATTCTTATAGCTATCACATATTTATTAGTTTCTATTATAGATTTATTTATCAACAGTCATATGAAATAGAGTGATGAGATCGGAATTCAATTACTTATAATCAACTGAATACTTATCATCTGACTCTTGAGTCAGTTGTGAGAAGAAAGTAAAACAGAATTTTGCTAAACTGATGGAAATTCTAACTGGAGTTATAGCATCACATCTGATATATTTTTTGGATTCATTCAAAGTAAATGTTTTCAATGTTTGACATATAAATTTTGAAATTCCTTCAGAAGGCAAAGTTTTGAACTGTTCACTTATATTCAAAGCCCTGAATCATTTCATAAAAATAAGGACGTTTTCGTTGCTAAACGTATAATTAGGGAATAATTTAAAGATGTAGTCAATACTTATGAAATCTTCTTTGTATACACAAATTGTCAAATTGTCAACTCTTGTCTCATATTTGAAATATATTTTACTGATTTCAAAGATTTGATATAAACATCATGTTAAACGGAGAATAAAAAACTAATACTTAAATATTTTTGCCATTCTTGTAATTATGTAAACTCAAGGAATTTCACAAATAATATGTGTATTATATCTTATGATTAAATATTTTTTGAAGTTCAAACTAACAAAGAATTTAGTATGAACTCAGTATCGATGAACCAAATATTTTTGAAAGTTCATCATAAAAAGTCAATCAGTGAGATTTTGTTTGAAATTTATTTCAAGATGAGTCCATTTTACAAAGAATTAAGTATTTTATTGTTTATGTCATTTTTTATTTTAGATATTTTATGAAGTTTTTGAGTGATATTTCCATGAACACAATCTGCGCTCATATATCTATGTTCAGTTTCATTTTGAGCATATGAGTTATCACACTTTATTTTAATATCACTTGCATTTTGGCACAAAAAAGATTCAAAATATTTTCAATAAATATTACAAATTTCACTTGATTTTTTATCAACTTCACAATCAATCACAAATACAATTACTATTTTTTTTCTAATTGAGAGAAAGATTCATTAAATAAGTTTATTTTGTCACTGAAATGATTGTCTTTTGTTGTTAAAATAGGAAATTGTATAATTATTTGCATGTCAACAGAGACAACAAGAGTTTCAGGAAGTTTTGTATTGACATCCATACTTTCAATTTGTTTGATTTCATCATTATTCGATTTAAGTCTAGCTAATTGTGCATTTTTGATTTGTTTTTTTCCAAGTATTGCATATTTCACAAGTGTTATCACACTCACGTTCATAATCACATTTACACTCATTTTTACAATTACAGCTCGAATTATGATGAGATAAATGACAATGAACATCATAGTTTTTGTAGAGGATGAGATTTCATACTTCTTAAAATATTATTAAAATAGTCAAAGTTACATATTTCTTTAAGATTAATTGAATGATTTTAATGGCTAAAGTTTTTTTACGAATATCTAGGATCATAATTTTTTAGTTTAGCGAATTCTTCGTACATATTAACAGCATTTGAATCATTTATATATAGCCAATGAGGAGTTTTTTTTGATATTATAATGAGAAGGCGAATGTTTATATGATTTAATAAAATTGAAAATTTCTTCCTTAAATTCTTCACTGTGTTATCTCTTATTATTTGAGGGCTAGTAATACTTCTTTTATCAATGAGTGTATTAATCACTGTTAATTCAGTTGCTTTGAATTTAACTATAGATTGCAATGCAAACCCATCTCTTTGAGTTATAATGTCCAATAAATGCTAATCTTATACAACGCCAAAGAAGAAAGAAAAGATTCTGTGTTCAGTGATTTATGGCTTAAAATTTTTCTCATATAGAGTGTCTTCTGAAAGTTGAAGAAATTGTAGGTCTCTATTTTTTACTAAGGATCAAATTCAGACTTGAAAGTGCTTCACTTAACAGTTAGCTTTAAACACTTGTTGTGCGCTCGTTATATTGAAAGGTTTTAGTGGACGTTATTGGTGATCACTATTACTCAAGTTGACTTATTCATTTAAATAATGACTACAAATTTAATAAATCTATTTCATTCTTTTGAAGAGTAAACTTATGGAAATCTACCCAAAAGTACTCTCATGCTAATCTAAAAATATGTGTCATTTATAGAACTCGACGAGACGAATTAAACTATGAATTTTTTGGAGCCCAGGCTTTAATGCAAACCCATCGCTTTGAGTTACATCGACATGTCCAATAAATGTAAATTTTATGCAACACCAAAGAAGAAACAAAAGAAGGTTGTGTGTTCATTGATTTGTGGCTTGAAAATTTTTTTTGTAAAGAGTTACTTCTGAAAGTCGAAGAAATTACAGGTCTCTATTTTTAATCAAGTGAAATGAGTGAATAGATTAAATTTAAATGTTTCAAAATAGAGATATTTTTTGAAAATTCAGTTTAAAAATATCTCATTCACAATTAGAATCATGGAACTTGATGGTTTAAAAAGAGAAATATTTTCTGAAAAATTAGTTTAAATCATCAAATTAAGAAACCATTTTCCTATTAAAGGACAGATTTCAATAATGAAAACCATAATTACAATAATT
The DNA here is from genome assembly GCA_034696325.1 of Camisiidae sp. NCBI lineage: Eukaryota > Metazoa > Arthropoda > Arachnida > Sarcoptiformes > Camisiidae > Camisiidae sp. The sequence goes on along the minus strand of JAQFZT010002351.1, from coordinate 384 downwards.
AAACCACAAAACCCAAAAATGAATACTCCCTGTATTCGATCCATAACTATGACTTTAGAGTTGAAATCATTTGGCCGGTTTTCTTTGAATTTGGGATTATAAGTTTTTCTCCAAACTTGTGCCTTAGATTTCCATTTATCGTATATGTTTATCTATATAATAATCTATATAATAAAGAGCAGATATGTGTGTCTGTCTGTCTTTCTATGCATTCGAACTGTGGACACTTTTGACCCGAACAAATTACATATTTGTAATCAGTATGATCAGGAGGTGCAGCACTGGCTATTCATTTTTCAAAAAAATAAAAAAAAAAATTTTAATTTTAGCAAAAAATACTATCCCCTGCCAGGATAGAACTGAAAGCAATGCTATACAAAATCT
>JAQFZT010002350.1:0-11863 GCA_034696325.1 Camisiidae sp. | reverse complement strand
ATATTTAGAAATAATGTCTCAGATGTTATGTATTGATGATTATGAAAAGTATGCATTAAAGTTCTTGAGCAAATCGGTCAGAGATTACTATAAAAGCGGTGCTAATGATGAACAAACTTTAAGAGAAAATCGAAATGCATTTTCACGTTTACGTATTAGACCACGAGTTTTATGTGATGTGAGTCATCGAGATTGTCAACAACAATATTAGGTCATTCAGTATCTCTTCCAATATGTGCTTCCCCTACAGCTATGCAAAGGATGGCTCACCCACTCGGAGAGACCGCTACAGCTAAAGCATGTGAATCAGTGGCAACTATAATGACATTGAGTATTATCGCAACTTCTTCTATAGAAGAAGTGTCTAAAGCAGCGCCAAATGCTGTCAAGTGGTTTCAATTATACATTTATAAAGACAGAGATGTAACGGTACAACTTATAAAGAGAGCAGAAAAAAGTGGATTTAAAGCATTGGTTCTGACAGTGGACGCACCGATGTTAGGACACAGATATGCAGACTCAAGAAATAAGTTTCTTTTGCCACCACATCTTCGATTGGCTCACTTTAGTGAAGGAAATACTAAATCAGATTATATAGAGAATATGCCTTTGAATGACTCTTCAGTTGTAACCAAATATGCGATATCATTGTTTGACCCCTCAATCACTTGGAAAGATATAGAATGGCTTAAGTCTATAACTAAATTGCCGATAGTTTTGAAAGGAATCTTAACACAAGAAGACGCGTTATTAGCTATAAAATATGGCGCAAATGCTATACTTGTATCAAATCACGGCGCGCGACAACTCGATGGCGTCCCCTCTACTATTGAAGCTCTACCCGAAGTGGTGAATGCAGTTCAAAATAGATGCGAAATTTATTTGGATGGAGGAATACGTACGGGAACTGATGTTATTAAAGCACTTGCTTTGGGTGCTAGAGCTGTTTTCATTGGTAGGCCTATACTGTGGGGACTCAACTTTAATGGTGTGAAGGGTGTTGAGGATGTTTTTGCCATTTTGAGAAAAGAACTCGATATAGCCCTCGCGCTGTCAGGATGTTCGAAATTAAATGATATTAAGCCATCTCTTATTGTATCAGAAAATTATTATAAATCTAATCTATGAAGTCTTTGGTCTTGATACACGATATTTTATTATATGTAGATTATTATATTTTTATGTAATCTTTGAATTTATGTTGAATTTCGTTTGAATTTGAAGGGAGTCTGGCCTAGAGGTGAGTTTTGCACTTGATCACTATTAAGTAGGTTTGCACCCTTGAGCCACCTACAAATTATTGTGGTTTCTTGTGGTGTAACAGTTTTCTTCGAATTAAATAAAAAACCAGATGACCTCTCTATAATTGATAACCACATCTAAACAAAGATGAAAAAACATGATAATAATTTGATAGTAAAATATAACATATTTTATGCATTTAACATACCAAAAGTACATTTTTAAGATTCTTAAACATGACTTCAATATTTTTGAATTCCGAGCCATACTGTTTACTCGAACATAAAAATTAAATTTGAGTAGTTGAGCTTTATTTCCCACTATATCCACAAAAATAATTATTTGTGATGACAAACTTCTTCAAAACTGCTTTGTGAGACTGAGTTTTCAAAACATTTGTGAACCAATATGGTCAAAGTCATCCTACGCTATTTTTGATGAATGCGTGTATTTGTGATACAAAAATTAAAGAAAAACTGTTTCATAATCAAAGCTAAACCTCTTTGAGGCGACAGACAACTACTGTGAGTTTATACAACTTATATAAATTTATTATTTTAAATGAATCTAATGAACAGGTGGTCGTTACTCCACAAATGATGGTATGGTTCGGATGTTCTTGTCGAATCTTATCGATTGCACATATTTTAAGATTCGCACGGGGGTGTTATTTAAATAAAATTTTGCATTTTAAGTCTGGATAAAGGTATAAGGAGGTTTGCGTAGGCTCTTTTGAGATTTCGACGAATTTATTATTAGTATTTCTAAATTTCTTAATGTTGACAATTATGAAATATTGTTTCCTTGATACTTCTATTTGATATTAGTCATCATTAAAATTTCTAATAACAAAAGTTGCTCTGGAAACTTAGGAGAAACTTGAACTCCTCTATTAATAGAATAGTTTATTATATTTACTTTATGAAATAACTTTGAACTCATATAACTTGTTGTTTAGTTTTTGTATAAGAGTAAGTTGCAATATATTTTTAGTATTATAAGCTAATGTTGAGAAAGGCTAAGCTCTCTAGTTAACATGTTTTTCAAATGCGAAATTTCACAATGTAAGTTTTCATGTAAGTAGTTTGTAACAAAAGTCTGGACTTATTGATCTTGTGTTTTTCCAAGTTACCAAAAAATTTTCAAACATTTTCACGGTTAGGGTTAATGAAAATAAATAAAAGTAAAATGAAGCCAATTCAAGTGATATAGAAAATTTGAGTAAAATTTAATTTTAAAAAGAGTTCAATTGAGTAAATTGAATAAAAGTTGAGTAAAATAAATGAAATTAAGTATAATTAATAAAATTTAGTAAAATATTTTAATGAATCTGCCCTCTCAGTAGCTTCGTCAGAATTTTTCCTTAATTTAACTAAATTTTATTCATTCAATTTAGTTTTACTTAATTTTATATTATTACTTGACTTAACTGTAATTTAATTCTCATTTATTCAAAGATTGACGGAATTTTGGAATACCGAGAGATAAATATTTCAAGATTTTTGCTACATATTGTACTAAATTTGCTTCAAGATATCTTTCTCGCGTTGACTTTACTTATAGCTTTGAAGCGTATGGTATTGAATCAGAGATTTTGAAGTGGATTAGTCTCCGTTCATAATCGTGTATAGTGTCAAAACTGCTTATTTGAGTCAATTCAAGTTGAACAGTTTTTGCATTACTTTCAAGAATTAATTTCAACGACAGAATTTCAAAATGATCACCTCTGCTGTCAAATTGAATCCATTGTTATTAACAATATCAGTAATAATAACTATTTTACTCATATTTTCATCGATTTTAAATATACTGACATGTATTGTTGTTTTAAACTTTTGTAAGAAAGAAAAACTAAAAACGAAAAGAAGAAAAAAGATTTTAATGGCAAACATTGCCTTCTCTGATATTATCTTCATTTCTGTTGTTTTAATTCCACTCCTGTTAATAATGCCTAATATTATCGAAAATCATGTGTTTGTTTCACATTTAATCTATTCAATAACTAACTATTTGACAACAGTATCACTATATGTGACATCATTTACGACTTGTGTTATTGCATGTGATCGTTATTTCTTCGTATTTTCACAATTCGACAATCCATTCAACGAATTATCGACAAAATCTCTTTTGATAGTCATTTGGTTATCAAGTTTTCTTATGTCTCTACCATTTTTTATCACAGATGGCGTCTTATATTTTAATTATAAAAACCTAACCATCGAGTGTTTGAATGATGAAAATTATTTGAAAAATATAACAATAATTAATAACCAATTATTCAAACCTATAACGAGATATTCAAGATTTGTTTTGCACTACACTATACCATCACTAGTGATTACATTTTGTTACATAAAAATTATACACTATTTGCTTAAAAAAGAAGATTCTAATATCAGATCAACAAATGTGTCAAAAAAGAGGAATTACTGGAAAGCAACTAAAAAAATGATAGCGACAGTCATTGTGTTCTTTGTATGTAATTCTGTTTTTTATTTCAATATTGTGTCAAATTTACTAAATATAAAATCAAATGATGTGAAGACATGTAATGATACGACTATATCATATATTGGTTATATAATTAACATTTCAAGCTGTTTATGCAATCCATTCATATACTGGTGGATGAGCTCTAAGTTTCGCGAAGAGATCAAGAATCTTATGAGAAAAAAAGTTCTGATGAATATTTTTCGCATACATTAATTCATTTATTGTCTTTATTGATTTAGGAATAGAAAACGAGGCGTTATCTAAATAATTTTTCATTTTATCTGAATTACTTTTAAACTTTTATAATCACAGATATATCATTTTTTATCAATTTTTCTCTAATAAATTTTAATCTTAATGTTTCAGAATCATTAATGTTCAATCTTTCCAAAATAATTTTCATTAAAACTTTTGGATTTGATAATCTAATGCGATCTCTAGTAATTACTTCATTCTCCTTATCCCTTTTGAAATGACAAAAACTTCAATATTTTGATCCAAGCTATTGCTCATGTTTACTCACTTTGAAATTGTAACCTTAATTTCATCCAAGTATTCAAAATTGAATGTAAAAATCTCAATAACAACGGTATCTTCATCATCAATATACACGAGAATTAATTTAAAATTTGACACTTGCTTTTCCTCAATTGCACCAAGCAGATCTTTCACAGTGTTAATGATCCAAACAACGCTGGGAACAGTGCAAGATTCAGTTGGGCACAATAAATTCAGCTTCATGTTTCCATCCAAACTAAAATTTGTAAAAGCATCTGCTGGTAATGCATTTCTCAAGTAGAGTATGTATGAGACAGATATTGTTACAATCTTTTTAATAAACAATAATGATTGATCATAAGATTCGACTCCATTTTTCGCTAAAAACAACTTAGCAAACTATATAAAAGAAACCAATTAAATTCTGCTTCCTTTTACATTCGATCACAGAATTTCTTACCTTTCTTTACTTGGTGGTGAAAATACCTTCAATTGTCCTTGTGGGTCAAGTTCCAAAGACATAATTGAATCTCTTTAGCTAATTGTTTAAAGTATAAAAATACAATGTAAATAACTACAGCTTTTTAATTTGAATCAGTTGCATAGGTTGATTTTATGATGTGAAATTTTATAAAAGAGATTTTTATTATTAAATCATTCTCACTTAGAATAAGTATAGAGATAAAACACTCCAAAGTTTAATATCTTGTCTAACTAAATAAGTGAGCTTGGACAAATATGCTTATCTCGTACAGTACTTTCATGATAAAAAGTATAAGATGATAGCATGATAATAGTTGTTTAACCTTAATGCATTAAATACTCTTCAGAGGATATAATGTTCTTTAGTGAGATGTTCAACCTAAAGTTTAAGAGAGGAATTTAAAAAAATTGCAAATTTCAATTCAAAGACATAAATTTGTATCTGGTATTTTATACAGTATGTTATATAAATCTAGAATCAACAATTAAATCCCGTGTTTTGAAGGATTTATAAATGAACAACTTGGCTTAGTCATATTAATAAGCGACATAACATGCCATTTCAAGTTTTTATATGCTTCAATTTACCTCAATCTACGGGTTATTCCAATAAGCACGCATCATTAGAAAATTTACAAGTTTTTTAAATGAAAATTTTAAAAATATTATGTTTTTACGTTTTGAGAATTTTTAAGCATTTAAAAAAATTTACAAAAATTTTTTGAAAAAACTTCGTCTAATTTTAAAAATTTTTTTTGAATGAAAATGTAACAAAAAATGCTTAAAATTGCTCAAAGCGTGAAAAACAACTTTTTTGAAATTTTCATTCAAAAAACTTGTGAATTTCCTACGGAATACCCTGTACTGTTTTTTATTTTTTATTTTTATTACATTTATTTTATTACATACTGTATTGTCTTATTGTCAAATTTATACATTAACGTGAATATCACCAGTTACACTAGCAGAAATAAATTTTATAGAAGGTTCATTTTTCAATGTCAACTATTATACTGACATCACAATGAAATTGCAACAATTGAAGTCAAAATTTTCTCAAATAACTATCTTATCTACATTATTCGATTTATTACCCTTTCATATTTAAGTGTTTAGCACAACACATCACAACAGACTAAAAATAAATGTGTTGCTATTAGCAGGGTGATCACCTTTCCCAGAACGTCTGGGAGAATCCCGAAACAGAGATTAAATCTTATCTACTTATTTCATTACTTAGCCATTCAATATTAATGTTTGTCATTAATGTATGTTTGAAAGTAAATTGAGAATACTTCATATGAATTCTTTATGTAACTTCATATTAAATTAATGTTTCATGACTAATTATATTTTTTGCCTTCTTTTAAGACTTTAGCAATAATATTATTTCGAGAATTGAAAACATATTTAAGAAAGATTTGACTTTGAACTTCTTATTGTAAATAACACAGATAAAGTTTATAATAAAGCAAAATAAATTAATTGTTTTGTTATTATCAATTTGACGTTTAGGAATAAAACTTTGAGTAAAAAGATAATAAAGACAATGTTCAATACTGAAATTCAAAGATTATTGCAATTTGTATTGAAAGTATAACTGGTTTGTTTTATTAAAATTAACTTTAATTACTCTTGTTAGAAAAAGCGCAAACGGTCGAGTAAAGTAGTTATTTATATCAATACAAAGATAATTTATGAAATGGCAGTATAATGCTTCAATGAAAAATTTCAAGAAGAAAATGCTTGTGTATCGAGCTATGAAATCATACGAAATCAGGTGAGAGAAATTAAATTTCACCAAATTTAACGTGATTCTCGAAGCAATCAACCTGGATCAGGCCACTTCTGTTTAAGAAAAATTGTGAACATATTAGCTAGCTATAAATGTAAGCATCTTAAATTTTTTTTACAGCTTTTCGATTTATTTTCAAAAGTTAATGAATTTCAATATGAAGATAAATTAAAGCTAATCATCAAAAGACTAATAGTTGGTGCTATTTCCAACATATTATATTTACTAAATATATTTCCTGAAGTTGCTTTCAAGGTGGTTGACTTCAATGGCATTTTAGTGATAATGGAGATGAAGTTGAAAATGAATTTGTTAGTGGAGTTGGAGATGGAGTAGAGATTTCTGAAAATTTGGTACACTAATGTCAGTCCTCAAAATTTTTCAGTGTATTAGATTTAGATACATATCTGTGTATGATGAGTCATTAGAAAGAAATACTTGTTTATCTCTGCGATAAGTTGATGTAGAGAAGATTAATATTAGCACTTGAACTACAGTTGTTCCAAAAGGTCAAACTTTGTTTCCTAATCTCTTAGTATTTACAAAAATATTCAACTTTTGAATTTCTAAGAAATATATGCAGACACAACTTTTTCTTTAATAAAAGTTAAAAAAAGGGACAACTAAGTGTCCCGTGGTGAGTTTTTGGTCTGACGGAATTTTTGTCTTTTATCTTTCAAAAAACAGAACTGTCCCGTCATAAACGGGACGGATGGTCAGCCTATATATATGGGTTTATGATTAAAAAATATTAATTAGAATTTTTTTTCATAACATTCTTAATAGCTCTGTAAAACTTAGAGATCGTCCAATAGTATAAGAATGGATTGCATGAAGAGCTGCAAATGATAACTATATAACCAAAATATGATAGAATTGTAAAATTAGAATGCTTTACATCATTCGATCCGGAATTAAGTAAATCTAACATAATATTGAGATAAAAAACAGAATTGGATACCAAAAATACAATGACTGTGGCCATCATTTTTGTGGTTGCTTTCCAAAAGTTCCTCTTTCTCAATATGTTTGTTGATCTGATCCAAGAGTCTTTCAACTTGAACAAATGGTGTATAACTTTTGCATAACAAAAAGTTATCACTAACGCTGGTATAACATATTGTAAAGCAAATCTGGAATATCTTGTTATTTGTCTAAATATTTTATCATTAAATATAGGGATATTTTTCAAATAATTATCATCCAAACACTCAATGGTAACGTTTTCGTAATCCAAATAATAGACATCAGTTGTGATTAAAAATGGTAAAGACATAAGAAAACTTAATAACCAAATGACAATCAGAAGAGATTTTGTCGATATTTTGTTGAATGGATTATTAAATTGTGAGAGAACAAAGAAATAACGATCACATGCAATAATAGTTATAGTAAATGATGTCACATAAAGTGAGCCAGCATTCAAATAGTTAGTAATTGATTGGATTATATGTGAAACAAGTGGATGGTTTTCAATCATATAAGGCATTATTAACATGAGTGGAATGATGACAACATTTATATGAAACACTTTTATGCATATGTTATAAAACTTTTATCATTATATTAGTAGAAACATGATTAAAGTATCATTGGGTTCACGAGAAAGTTATGGATATAAAGCAAAAAGTTAATTGCAGTCATAAAAATATATAATCATTGTGATGTTGTGAACATTAGAATAGTAATATTGGGCAAAAGCATCGTTTTGAAAAAATTAATTCTCAATTGCCAGACGTACAGATTTGAAGGTCTCTGTACAGCTCACAGATCAAACCTCCATCAATACGTTAAAGTGTACAGATCTGGACATTTGACAAATTTTTATCTAACTTATTGAGTTTTGATAGCATGAGGGTCAAATTTATTCCTGAACATAAAATTTTCCAATTTTTATTTTTATATAAAAGTCATGTTTATACGGAGTTCAAATAGCATTATATACAATATCCATTATACTGATAACATAAAGAAATCTTCAATTATAGCTTGGGAAACATTTTTCCTATAAAGCCTCAGAAACGTTTCTTAAAAATAATTTTAATTGATGAACAAACTGTATCGAAACGAAAAAGTTTTGTTGTTGTGAAATAGAATAAGACTAATTTAACCATATCTTGAGAAAAAATTTGATTCATCAGAGTTATCAAGAAATCAGCTCGTTTTTATTCATGGAATAACGATCAATCAATTATGTGACGATTTGACATAATCGTGAAGTAATATTCATCTAATTATATGGATTACTCCTATATCTTCAAATCTAATTTCAACCAAAATTTTAATTTTTTAATCTTTAAAAATTAGCTTCCAATTATATGATTAATTTCTACTTTAATTTCCCAATTAATAACTGCAATTTTTAAATATTTAATATCAAAACAAATGAGTCAAAAACTCAAATGTTTGAATTTTTTTTATTATTTGAATAATTTGAGAGCGTTTATTAATTAAAAAAAACAGATTTGATGAGAAATTAATAGCTCATAATATAATTTTCAGTCGATATTGTCTTGTATTATCATTTGTGAGCCCTTCTCTCCAATCATAATAGTTGGCGCATAAGTTCCCGGCTCTATATTCTGTGGCATAACAGACGCGTCAATTACTCTGAGATGTTCAATACCTCTAACTCTTAATCTCTCGTCGACCACAGCTTTGGGATCAGATGCAGAGCCCATTCGACAACTGCCCACTATATGATCTGCAGGTATGGATTTTTCAGCAGCCAAACACTCAAAATATTCTTCGCAATCATTAGTTACGTTTACTGTACATGTTTTACAACTAGATGTAAAATTAAGCAATACTTTAAACTGTGGCGAAGAACCAGCGATTCTATTCAATTCTCTGAAAGCCCCGGCCATTGATTTGATGTCTTGAGGATTTGAATTATATTTAGGGTCTATTATTGGACGATCGAAAGGATTCTTTGTTTTCAATCTTATTGTTCCTGTCAAATCATATAACAATTTATTCAATTAAAGTGATATTCATTCATTTGAATACATCTTCAATGTTGAAACTAATTAACGATTACAACAAATGACGTAAAAATATTTTCATTAATTATATATTTACCTCTACTTCGAGGCTTCAATATTTGAATGCCTACAGACATAGTCTCTATCATATTCTTGCCATCACTCATCAAAGTTGTACCTGAATGAATAGCAGCGTCCGGCCATTCAATCCTATTATTATACTTCGTATTGAACGAAGCCGTGTGTAGATTAGCAACGGTTAAGGGACCCGTTCCAAACTTGTAGAATTCATACATATTATCAATAGTTAACAGGTTTTTGTAGCCTTTTTTAAAATCAAAGCCTGGAATCTCTTGTGAGAGAACAGTAAAATAAGCCTGAACTCCATCGTGAAGATTATCCCCAACCGGTAGGTCTTCGATCACATTAATACCCAATGACTCCAAATGACTTTTGATACCAATACCTGAAAGCATCAGTAATTGTGGTGAAGCGATAGTACCGGCGGACACAACAACTTCTCTGTTTGCATTAACTTTGAAAACTTTTCCGTCTCGATGGAATTCAACACCAGTCGCTCTTTTTAGATGATCCTTATCTTCAAACAAAATTTTAGTGGCAGTACTATTGGTAATAATGTGTAAATTTTTGCGATTGCGATGAGGCTCGAGATAAGCACTCGCTGTTGAAAGTCGTCTACCATTATGTATAGTCTGCTGAATCATTCCTACATTTTTTACACCAAAATCAGGACTATTTATATCATCGACCACTTCATAGCCAGATTTTTTCAATTGTTCAAACCATTGACTCTCAAGCTTTGTTTGTTTTGGTGATGTTACATATACCGGTCCTTCTGTTCCGTGATATGACTTATGTTTGGCTAATATTTCTGAATCGGTTTCGTTTTCATACTTCATATAAACGGAAGTTACGTCTGCATAAGACCAACCTTTTGCACCGTAGTGGTGGTCCCATTCTTCAAATATGTGCTTATTTCCCCGAATGTATGCCATAGCTTAAAAAATTGGGAAAAGGGTTTAGGATTCATATTTTTTTATTGTAAACCATTTTAATGCAAGCAAAATCGGCTTCTGCCTCAAAATTATTTTTGAAAAAACCGTAAATTTTAATATATTTTATAATGATAAGTAGTCATTAGTTATAAAATTTGTAAAAAACTTAATATATTCTGTAAATTTTAGTTTGAAGAAAACGGTAGTTTCGATGACATTCTACTGTTCATAGATAGTCTTAATGATTATGAATGAGTTTTCATTTTATACTCTGTACTAAAAGTATTCAATTAATTTAAACTGAAGCTATATTTACATTGACTATACCTAATGAAACATAAAAAGTAAAGTGACTTATATTCTGTGCAAATTGACTGATGCCGTGTAGGAATGGGGTACATATTGAATAATTCTTCTTAATTTAATTTGATAGTAAAAAATGTAAGCATACCATTAACAGTAGAACATCCTCCAAGGATTTTGCCTCTTATAAGAGCAAATTGTTTGTTGAGACAATTAGTTTGAGGTTCTGTCTTGTAATGCCATTTATCCAATTCAGGATTGATAAAAATCTCTGAAATCAATCCGGGCATATCTGTCTGAACTGATTCTTCACCTCCGGCCTCAATAAGTAATACATTATGGTTAGGATTTTCACTCAATCTCGAGGCCACAACTGATCCGGCAGTTCCGCCACCAATTACTACAAAATCATAACTCCGTTCTGTATGAGTTCGTTGAGTAAGACTTGTGAAAATAGCTTGTCTTTCAAGTGTTATATTCGCGATTGCTATTAGTTTTAAGGCTAACACTGGTAGAGACATTATAGCTCAGCTTCACAACTAATATTTAAGTTTAAAGCAATTTCATCTATTTTGTCAGTATAGATTCACAACTGCTTTTATTAGAGAATACTCTCAGATAACAATAATTTAATTATTAGTAATTATTTATTACTTTATCATTTAATTCCATCTCAAACTTTGATAAACATAACAAAATACTGTAGAAGTAAGAAAAGTACTCAAACTTTGATAATCATTACAAAATACTGTACAAGTAAGAAAAGCACTCAAACTTTGATTGCAAGTTTTTCTTGACCTTAAGTTTGAAGGATAGTTATTGACTGTTAATACAGAATTTTTACTCCTTAAAATAATATATATATTTGATTAACATTTAGAAGTTCTTCATTTTAGATGATAATATTAATCAGTAGTTCATATTATGAAAGTATTATATTGTCTGTATTCTCATAAAATAATTGAATTAAAAAATGCACACAATATACTTAAAACTACTGAAGTTCAAAACGTTCAAGTCATGTATTTTAACATAATTCGTAGAGG
>JAQFZT010002349.1:0-11868 GCA_034696325.1 Camisiidae sp. | reverse complement strand
ATAAACAGCTATTGATATATGAAATACTTTAAGTTAAAATAGGGATGAAAACTATGAGACTTGAAAACTGATGGAATGAAATGTTGATAAATATAAGTTTAAACAGGTTTTTGTTGATGTGAATAGTGTTTACAAAGTTATAATAACTTCCTGTATATCTTACTATAAATATATTTTAATTAATAAAAAATAGAAAACCAATATAAATAACACCTTTATTTGCTATATTAATATAATATTATAGACTAATTATACATTTTCAACATTATAATAGAAGAATAATGTTATAAACAAAGGATTGGCACACATTTAATTTAAAATGAGTTTACAATATAAGCGATTTTTGCTTTAAATATATCTTAAAATACATGAACGAATGTATGCCCGCATACATATCACACACATGTTTACATTAAACACATCAGAAATAGAGCACTAATTAAAAATGTCGAAATTTTCGATTTATTGCAATAAGCGTTACATGATTACAATCTCCAATTGTTGTAATGGTTCGGATATCGTTCTTTTTCGGATCGAAGCGCTCTAATTATCGAGTCCTAAATATTCAAATAAAAATTTACAAAATTCTTACATTCAACAAAAGCTTAACAAACTTTGTTCGTGAGTCGAGAATCCAATTCTTTCAATTGTTCGTCGAGATTCAGTTTATTCGTATCGTTTGATCCATTGGAGGAGTTTGAAAGTGTCATCGATGAAGAATCACAAGATTGAGTGCTATTTTGTGACGACTCTTCTCGCGTACTTCTCATTGGTGTCATTCCATTATTTGATTGACAATTAGAGCCAACCATTTGGTTGGAATTTGAATTACTGGTCAAACCCATAGTACTCGCAGATCTGGCGTGTCTGTTAGGAGTGCGCGACTGAGCGAACACTGTCTTCTGCAGAACAACATCTTTATCCCTTGAATGTTGTCGTAAAACTTTAATCATCGCTTCTTTTTCAGCAAGTTTTGATTCCATATCTTTAATTCTACCCTCGAGTTCAGCGAATTTCTTGTTTGCGATATGGAGTTCATCCATATGTCGCAACCGTTCAGCTCTCGCCTCAGCGATCAGTTTTTCGCTCTCTTGCGAAGTCCTCTCTAGAGCTGCAATTTTGGCGTCTCTGCAAAACATTAATTGAGTTAAAGACAATTCAATTGAAAATTCAATTCAAATAGAGTGGAATGACTCACTTCGGTGCTGACGCGGCACTGACTTCAATCGATCTCATTGTGCTCTCTTCCAGATATTTCTGTTCCCATTTAGTGACTTCTGCTTCGAGAGTGATCATCTTTTCCTCATAATCTCGAATAACTTTTTTCATGTCTTCGACATCTATTTCTGGTTTTCCTACAGCTTTTCCTGCGCCGCCCTGTTGTTGCTTTTTGAGGGTTTCGATCTCTTTTTCTAAATGCGTTCGAACTCTCTTTTCCATCTGTAATCGTCGATCACTTGCGAGTTGTAAATTAGATAATGCTTTTTGCAAATGATTAGCTCTTTCTTCATAGGCCTGCTTTTTGCGACACTGAAATACAAAATAATTAATTCAAATAAAATATAAGAATTAATTGCAATCATTCATTTACTTCAGTCTCCAATTTAATAACATTATTTTGAGCACTCATTAATGCATTATCCAAAATATCGATGTGGTTTCGCTGTTCTTGAAGAGTCAATCTCTGCGCCTGTAATTCTATCTCTTGTCGATCTTTTTCATTAAGGAGTTCTTTATCTAAAAGAATATATCATATGTTTAATAGAGGAAAACTTGAATGAAAAATGATGTTTGAATTACTCTGTGAAAGAAGTTGTGCGATCAACACATCTCTCTTTCCTATTTCTTTTTTCAATTCTCCATCATCTAAACTATCGCTGATCTAAAAATTTCAAGAAAATATTAATCAATTTATTTTTGAAAAAATTCAATTACAAAACTTCTGAAGTTGTAAATTGGATGACTTACAGGACGTTTTGAAACATGAGCCAGAGCTGTGTCCAATTGATCTGCAATAAAATAAAATGTTATTCATCTTTCAGTTAGTAATGATTGAAATACCAGACGAATACCTTTGAGATGTCTATTTTGATCTTGAAGTCTTCGAGAATCTATTTCTAGTTTGTATCTAATGGCTCGCTCTAACTTCTCTTTCTTTTCTGACGACCTCATGAGGTCTTCGTGAGATTGATGTACTTTTTGTATTTCGAGTTCAAACTATTGAAAAATTGAGAAATTAAGTAAAGATTGTTTGAATGGAAGATTTGTTTGAATTGAATTACTTTTTGTAGTTTGAAAACTTTTTTATAGTACAATTCAAGCTCTGCTTTTAAGGCAGCATTTTCATTTGTCAGCATTTCTATCATATTATATTTGGTAACTCCAGAGTTTGAAAGAAGCAATTCATTACATTTGGCATCTCTTATAGTGATTTCATCATCAAATTTTGAAAGGTCTGGATTTGATCGCGAAATTGTCAACCGTTCGACTGATTTAGATTCAGGTGTCGTGGAGTTGGATGCGGAGGTCGACACAGAATTGGGACTCGAATTATTCCATTGGCGTTCGTATTCGGGCGGTGGCGGCAAATGTAAGCCATGTTTTAGAATATCTGAGTAATTATTTAAACCACTTTCCCCTACTTTCCAATGATTTGATAAGGAATTGAGATAATTAGTAAGCATTGGCTGTTGAAGTTCCGCAGGATTTTCAATCGGAGTGCTATGCAATTGAAAATGTTGTAAAAGTGCTCTATTGAAGGCATTAGGACTCGACGGAACACTTTCTGAACTCAAGGTTCGGGTCGGGCTTAACTGAAGATTAGGCGGAGGTTTGTTTCGAATCAAAACATTATTGATATGTGTATTGAGTTTATTGACTGGCGAAGGCTGAAGGCTTTGTATTGAAGATGCCATTTGTGTCACTTTATTTCCGTTATCATTAATATTAATGCTATTAATGCTATTATTATTATTATTACTATTACTATTGTTGTTGTTATTAAAGTTGTTGTTATTGAAGTTATTATTAATTCTTTTGCCGTAAAAGAAAGGCGAAACCGATGGATAATGTGTGCCATCAATGGATTTATTGTGATGTATAATAAGTGTATTGTTGAGAGACATGCCATCAGATGATGGACTGTTTGACAGAAGTGTTTCCTCTCCCTGTGGTTCTTGTCTAATACCTGTTCTTAACACATATCTCTCTTCTGGCGATAGATTTTCTGTAGAGTTAGAGACAGAAACGTCTGTTTCACTGCCTGACGAACTCTGTTTCACACTATTGTCTGTCAAATATATATTAAATTAAATTATAGTAAATATTAGTTTAAATTAAAATATAAGTCAATACTTGAGGTGGACTTCGAGCCAAATGGAGTCAAATATGTTTGCATTACATTATGATTGTGGTTATGATTATTGTTATTATTATTAACACTAATATTATTATTATTATTCATTTTGCAAATTATTTTATATATTCAAAAAATATTGCAAAACATAAACTAAATAATAAAAAATATTTAAAAAATGAGATGTTACTTAAATAAAAATTGTGATAAAGACTGAAAAATTATAGGAGAAAATGAAGAGTCTATTTATATAATTGCGACTCTCAATGATGTGCGAAACTATGCCAAAAATGCGGTACTAATTATTGGTTAGGGTTAACGCATACAACACTAGACAACTATTCATTCACTACTTTATGAGAGTTGAGCTCATTGGATGAAAGGAATTTATTCAATGCAAGTAAACCCTAACCTAACCTTACAAAAAAACATCTGCCATTACATTAAAAATATTTGGACACTGACATCACAAATACATAAAATACGCAGAAAAGCAAAATCATTTATTTATTTTACATTCATTACCATACTATTAACAAATTATACTCATAAATATTCCATTAGATTTATTTCATTTCAAAACTATTGGCATTTAAACTGTGTTTGATTTATGAAAATGATATTTCTTATCATTTTTATCAATATAAAAATGTGTTGTTATCATAGCTTACAACACAACCAAAGCTATGGGTAATAAAATTGTTTCCCTTTTTGACAAAGTATTACATAATTTATTGATTGACTCTTGAAAATAATAAGGAGTAAAAAACATTCATTGAATAAAAATAATTTAAAACTCACAACGATTTGAGTGATTTGTTTATGGTTAACATGCAATCATTTAGTTTACTAACAAGTTTATCACACTTAATACATTTATTACAAGTTATAAATACCTCAAAATAAGTGAAGCATTGAATAAATTCTCGGAAAGAAATGTTAATATAATTAAATGATTAATAATAGTAATAAAATCTGTGAAAGATATCAATATTGATAAATAATATCTGAATAAATAGTGATAAATATTGATTACATATTGATTACGAGTATAGTGTGATATAATGGGTGCGAATGCATCACAATTAGAGAAAGAGATCGGTTCGGATCAGTTCCCAGCGAATGAGCACTACTTTGGTTTAGTTAACTTCGGGAATACCTGTTATTGCAATAGTGTTTTACAAGCGCTTTACTTCTGTAGACCATTTCGGGAGAAAGTACTTGACTATAAAGCTAGAAATAAGCGCAACAGTAAAGAGACTCTATTGACATGTTTAGCAGATCTCTTCCATAATATCGCCACTCAGAAGAAGAAGACGGGAACTGTGGCTCCGAAGAAGTTCATCGCTCGACTGCGTAAAGAGAACGAAGTGTTCGACAACTACATGCAACAGGACGCTCATGAGTTCCTCAATTATCTGCTCAACACAATCGCAGATTTATTGAGTGCTGAAAAGGGTTCGCATAACAATCAAACCAATCATTCAAGTAATACATGGGTTCATGAGATATTTCAGGGAACGCTCACTAATGAGACCCGTTGTCTTAACTGTGAATCGCTTTCGTCTAAAGACGAAGACTTTCTTGACTTGAGTGTTGATGTCGATCAAAATACTTCTATAACACACTGTCTAAGAGTGTTCAGTAATACAGAGACTCTAAGCTCTGAACAGAAGTATTATTGTGAGAACTGTTGCTCTAAACAAGAGGCACAAAAACGAATGAGAATCAAAAAGTTACCCATGATTTTAGCCCTTCATCTCAAACGATTCAAATACACTGAATCACAGAACAGACACACCAAACTCTCCTACCGAGTGGTCTTTCCATTGGAATTACGATTATTTAATAAGACTTCAAATATTGAATGTGATGACAAACTCTATGATCTCGTCGCTGTTGTCATACATTGTGGAAGTGGTCCCAATCGTGGACATTATATAAGTATTGTCAAGTCATTCGGCTTTTGGCTGCTCTTTGATGACGATCTCGTTGATAAAATCGATGCCTCAGCTATTGAAGACTTTTATGGTCTTCCGAGTGATACTCAAAAAACAAGTGAATCCGGATATATATTATTCTATCAAAGCAGAGACTGATTTAACTTTTCTTTCACTTTATTATAAACAATAATCATGTACAGAATTAATCCAATTAACTTAAGTAGTGTTTTATATAGAAATATAATTCATATGATTTCAGATTATTATACTTTCAATACATCTTATTGAAAGTAATGTATAGTTTAGTTTATTAGGAGATTATAGTTATTTTGGTTTCTTGTCTTTTAATTTTTAAGATTTTATTTGTAGTAAAATTTTCAAATATGTAACTATTCATATCGTATTGATTTAAATTAAACTTTAATTCTATTCAACCCTAACTCTCTCAAAATATTCATTCACTCAATCAATCATTACATTTGAAGTTCAGGCTTTGTATTGAATTGCCTGCTATTCAATCAAATCATTATAATTTCGTCCGAACAACCGTTAGTCCAATAAAAGTAATCTTCATTTGTCTAAGTTTAAGTTGGTTTCAATTATCATATTCAATACCTTACCAGTAAAGCAATTATTTAATAATTTGAACGACAGAAGAAAATGTGATCATCTTTTGATTAAAGACTCGATTTTATTGATTAAAAAATAATATAATGTGTAAAATAGTGAAGCTATGATTAAAAATAGCAAGCTTACGAAATTACTTCCATTCTGTAATATATTTTCGAAAGTGTGACCATTCTTTGAATCTGATTAGAAAACTATACTATTATAGTATGAGTTTTTAGTTTTGAAGAATTGAATACTGAGATAATGAAGGTGACCACCTCGAAAAATGCGATTCAGGGAGATTCTCATTGAAACGGGGGAGTAAGCACTTTAAGTGCACTTTTTAAGAGTAAATATAATCAATTTTCCGGGAGACTCTATGTAAAAGTGAAAATTCGGTAAAAACTCTCCGGCAGGTTGACCCCCTATTCTGGTAGAGGTGGTCACCCTGGAGATAATCAATAGATTAATATAAAATGGCGAAATTGCAGAAACTAACTAAAATACAGATCAGTAAATCTTGTGGATGAGATTAATTCCCCAAATAGTAAAGCGTGAGAAGTATAAAGTAATTATAATTGCTATAGTATATATGAACAGTTGATTCAACACTCTTATAAATTCAATTGCCGTTGCAATATGTGATACCTGTAAATCCTTAGGACTATTGATCAATATTCAAGGATTGGACACAATATGGCATAAATAGATATGAATATATAGCAAATAAGAGAACAAACTTTTTTAAAACAATGAGACTTAGAATACCAAAAATATGGACGTCTTATATAGTGTAAAACATCCAATTAGAACATTCCGGGCCTATCGCTCTCTTTGTTGCCCGACTTTTCGAAAAACATGTAGTCCTTGAATAATGAAAATATAATTGAAAATAATTTTGAATTGTCAATGATTTAGTTTGAATCATACAATAAGAAAAGAGGCGCCGAGAAGTACTGCTTTGATGTTAACGTCAAGATCTAATGGAAATGATACTCCGAAGTGATCTGAGTCCGTAAATGCTTCTCTAATTAATCCGGACCACTGTTTAGTAATCTTTCCGACTTCTACTGAGCCATCTCTAGAGAGTACTTGAAATTCAACATCACCGCAAAATCCAAGAGTACAAAATGGCCCTAAATATAAGGTTTTACAGGTTTAACTTAAAGTTTGACAGTTTATACTTTATAAGTATTGTGTAATTATTCTATTATTTAATATTGCCTTCAATTCTTAAGACAGTATCTCCAGAAGCGTCTTGAATTTTGAATTTTGGGGCACAAATACTCCATTCTTGGGTCACATAACCAATTATATTTCCGGGAGGAGCAGTCACTTCCAATTGCTTTCATACAAAATTGGGATTAATATAAACCAAAATATATCAAATTCATAATACAAAAGGTCTCACTTGTAGAAAACACGGGCAAAAGCAAGAATCGCATCTCAAAGGGCGATACAAATGAATGACTTCACTTTTGTTGTTGTCCAATATCTTCATGTCAAATGGACGCATAGGTCCGCAACAATTGCGAGTACAGCAATCCGTTTCTGTGTAATCATTTTGAATTAATTTATTGGGAAAATAAATAAAAAAAATTCATGAAAAGTCAAGAAAAATACCTTCAGCAGCAAAATAGACTTTTTGTCCCATATTATTCTTTATGGAGTATTTATTAGATGTTTCGAATCCAGTAAAAGCTAATTATCAGACAATAAACACTAGAATTATAGCATATATACAGTATAATAGATTTAAAATAGATTTTTGTAATATATATAATGTATGAAATATTTGTACGTAATATTTATAAACTAACCTTCAAGTATTTCTACTTTTTGATGAACCAAGAGTTGGTCGATAGAAGTCAAATATTCGAGACCAGGCGGACAGTTGGGGTAACCACCCATCGGTACACTCATCCATTGCTCTTCAATAAAATCATTTATTAATCAATTGAGTCTATAAATGAATCTTTTCTGGTATTCGTAAGTTTTGCTTTTAGTGATTTAAAAAATGCATAACTTTATAAATAAAAGATTGAGATGAGATTGAGATAAGCCTTTTGTTTTAACCAAAATTTAACCAGAAAATATTTGATTATGAGAATTACCTCCTTGTTGTGGTTGAGAGGCTACCGGTTGTATATAGGCTTGTGAGAGAGGTGGCTGATACATAACATTAGGCATCTGATAACCACCAGGAGGGGCATAACCGCCAGGAGGGGCATAACCGCCAGGAGGGGGATAACCGCCATCCGCTGGATAACCGGGTTGTCCACCAACTGGAGGATACCTTCAATTAACATACTATTATTAATACTGGAATCAAATACAACTCAATTCTTTAATGAGTTCATACATGGGAGCATTTGATGGGGGAAAACCCATATAAGGGGCTCCAGATTGAGGCTGATTACTGACTGGTGGGTTTGGATATGGATATGACATTACGATGAAGATTCTCTTTTCAATTCAATCAATTCGAGAAACACTGCAATAAAAAGTTTTAAAAATATATTAATATGTTTCAAGTAATTGCAAAACAACATTTCAAATTATTTACGAACAAAATATTTTCTTAATTCTATTCATAGTTAAGTAAATACTCAATAAAGTCATAAATATATCAAAAATAGGAATAAAAATTCTTTACTGAAGACATTATCAGAAGAATTGCTATTATTTTTTAGATTTTGCACAAATTAATCAATAGATCATTTGATATGTATTTATCAATTAATGATAAAATGATTTGCTTTGATCTGTGAAATAAAAAAAAATAAACTCACGATAAATGAAATTGTTTTGACTCAATTGACAGCTATTTATTTGTAAAAAAAAGTAAAATAATAATCACTTCTTTCAATCAAATTCAGTCATAAATGACATTAAAATAATTTCATGAAAAATATATAATAATAGATCGATAGTTGACTTGAATTAATGGTAACATACCGTATAAGAAATACTTTTTATTTTTTAAAAATTCTGTATAAAATACATTACCTTTAATATTGAAATTGTATTAACACATATCGCAATCGAATGTTTATGTTATGAAAAGTAGTGCAAAACGTCAGCAAAGCTTTTGTAGAGATACTAACAGTTACTCTTGTCTGCATCTAAAGTCACAAAATCTGGCTTTAGATTAATTAAATTTCAAAATAATTAATCAGAAATTAAAGCTCAAAATGACTCAATGCTTATCATGAATAAAATTGATTATTTATTATTGTTTTTTAAAGAAATATATGAATGTTTATAGTAATTATTTATTGAATGTGAGACACCTCTAGTTCTGTACTTAAAAGTTACGCCTCTTTTAAAAAATTATTTTCAAAACGATTGGGATTTTTGTTTATTTATTATTAATGTTTTGAACTTTTGATAATTAAATAAATTAATAATTTGTAAATTAGAAAATAGTTTATATAATGGAAGAAAACAGCGATAAATTACAAAAAGCGATCAAAAGTTTGGATTTATTTAAAGAGATATTAAATAAAAGTAATAAACAAACGAAACAAATGAGTGGAATATTATCTCATTTCGACGAAAGACTATCAAAATTAGAGGAAACGATTCAACCCGTATATAAAGAGACCGGAAATTTACAATTACAACAGGAAAACATCGTTAAGACTTTAGAGCGATTGGATTATGTCATTAAGTTCTATACCGTCGCCAATGAAGTCGAATCCAATGTCACTTCAGGTCCAAACACTTCATTGAAAGCATATCTCGAAAATCTGGATCGACTTAAAGAAGCGATCGATTACTTCGAACACAATAACCCCGAAAGTCCCGAATTGATGAATGTGGTAAGGATTTAGTGATGACTCTCTTTAGAGACACTTTAACTCTCTTTAGAGACACTTTAACTCTGTTTAGAGACACTTTAACTCTCTTTAGAGACACTTTAAGCTCTCTTAAAGTTAAACACAAACTCTTATAAAATGATAATAAGTTTATATTTAATATTTAGAGCGCATTATACGAAAAGGGAGGCAATTGTATTGAGAAAGAGTTCCGACAACTACTTTCAAGACATAGTGTTCCCATTCCTCCCATTCTTATCTATGATTTGGTTCATGAAGAGGACGGTCCAGACTCTGAGAAAACTGTTTTTGAACAATTGCCAGGTATTCAACACTTATTATGAATTTGTGTGAAATTTAAACTCAAATCAATGTCTAAAATATAATGAATAAATTGATGACTTTTGATAGAGAAAGCAAGAGATGAACTGCGATTACTGGCTGAATGGCTTTGTGCTAATCGTAACGATGACTTCATTACAGTTTACGCTAATCTTCGTTCAGAAGTGCTGTTGAAATCATTGCAAGGACTGAGAGATCACCAGAAATCAGGAAGTGGTGGAATACAAGCTGTGATACAAACAGCTAATCATAATTCTCCCGCATTGGGAGGCCGTAAGAATATGACAACTCAATTGAGAGAAACTCCTCCAATACGACGCACTCCTAAGAGTATACAACAGGCTTTGATGAAAAAACTTCAGGATGTAATACCTGGTGATGTGTTGGGCAGTAAATCACATCAGCCAACCATCGAAGCTAAAGATGATCTGTCTATTAGTGAGCGAGAAATAGTTAGTTATTTGACTTGTGTCACAGCTTTCTATAAACTAATGCAAAGCGAACTCAAACTAATGAATGGAATCATTCCTGTTGAACATCAAAGACCTATTTTTAGTCGATTAGTGTTCCCATCATTAGAAAGTGTTGTCGGAGAAGGAGAAGCGTTAGCCAATAGAGTGAAGAAGTGTGTGGTTCGCCAAGACTTTTCATCAGCTCTTTGTCTCTTTCCTATACTTAGACATCAGGCATCGATGAGACATAATTTTGATATACTTTTCGACGGCTGTACTCATGAGGTTCAAACAAAATTTCAAGGTTTAGTCGTTGCCTTACAGACAACTATTTCGAGATCACTCGAAGAATTCATTGATTATATTAAGAGTGATGTTCACACAAAAGTTCCAAAAGACGGAACTGTTCACGAACTCACCAGTAATGTCATGATATTTGTTGTGCAATTACTCGGATATTTAGACATTCTTTCGCGTGTCATAACTGTAACCGATTTACAATCACTTGAAAATTCTTCGGATAAGAATAGACTCGCTTTTGCACAATATATTACAAGAGTTCTCTCAGCACTCGGTCTAACGCTTCAGAATAAGAGTGAATTTTATAGTGACCCACATTTGAAAGCTATCTTCAAATTAAATAACACTCATTATATTTTAAAGGTTGAGTTAATTTAAACATTTAATTATTTTGAAATTTATTATATTAATCAAAAAACAAATTATATTAATTTTTCTGTGATTTTGTTTTTTCATAGACATTAAGAAAATCCAATTTACTAAAGATAGTCCACATGTATAATTCAGAAATAGAGTCTGTATATGAAGAACAAATGTTGGACTGCAAACGGATTTATTCCCACAGTTGGAGTCGAGTTCTTCATTATGTTCTCGAAATAGATAAACCGCTTTCACAACAGCGAACATTGCCTGAAATGAATAACATGGCGAGCATGAAGTTGAAAGACAAGGACAGACAGAACATAAAAGACAAGTTTTCTGTAAGTTTCTTCAATATTTATCTTAATTTTCAAGTTTGGCTCACATAAAATCCATTGAGTATTCCAATAGTTGATTCATAAAATATTTATCATGGCTTTACTCGGAATTACTTGTTATTGAGATTAAAAGATTTTTAATTTTGTATAAATTGTTGTAGGGATTGGAATCTAAGTTGAAAATTATATATTTTCCTTTAAAAAGTGATGGGCATTAGTGCAGAAGGACTTCAACTCAATTGTGGGCAACTGTTACAGCGCTCTAACTATTATCTGTATCTGTATAAGCAATACCATACTTGCCATTCATTTACTGTTGTCCTTTTAAATACTGAATAAGAATTTAAA
>JAQFZT010002348.1:0-11872 GCA_034696325.1 Camisiidae sp. | reverse complement strand
TAAAGTATAAAAACTGAATAAACGTATTGTTATTTGAATATAAGGATAATGATGTCATTAGTCATTAATGTAAAACATTGAAATAAGAGATACTTGAAAATGAAAGTTTCAGATATCTTTCAGCCCTATTAAAAACTTGATTGAGACGCACTTAAGGAACACGATAAAAATGATAAACATTAAATAGAATTCAAAATCAATTTCTAAAACAAATTAATGAATTTTGATATTAATAAACTTTTTGTATTTTTATGGGCAGTTCATGTGTATTGAAGCTATTAATACTTGAATCCTGTCCTTAATTACCCTTAACTTAACTGTTGATTAAAAGTTAAAAAAATGTTAATGTCCCCAAAAGGTGATAAATATACTTATTTGAAATAATATAATGCTCACAACTGAAGTAATAAGCGTTAAATATTAGTTGAAAATATTATGGCTTGTGATCAAGTTTTGAAGATAATAATAATAATAAAAATAATAATAATAAAAGTGTAAATCGTGAGGCAGCGATTTTGGGAATTTTCATGATTAAAGTGTTGACTTTTTCTCACCCTCAACATAAAACAAAAGTTAATATAAAATACTTCCTCATTATAAGATATTTCTCAATGTTATCAATCATATCCGTCATTAAACATTTTTTATCGCTGACGTTTCATATTTAATTTGACTTAATTTTAGTGCATTTAAATTTTCTATTGTAAAGTAGACATAATGAACTCATACTCTGCACATAAATTATATTTTTAGCTAATTATAATTGCAATCTCGATATAAATAAAATCTTAGTTACAAGACCTAGATTTGAAAATTGAGTTTCAACTTGAGTTTCCTCCTATGACTTTATTGAATATGAAAACATAATCAATTAAATTAGATCATTATTATTGATCCATTTTTAATAGCTGTCAATTTTAGCAATGCATGAAGTGAAAAGTGAAAAGGACTCAAAATAATACAATAAAACTTTTACAATCAAATCAAATCGATAAACTCAACATCAAACTAAACTTCAAATTTTTAAAACTCCAAACTATTAACAAGAGTTTACACAAAACCTAAATAAACATCAAATTCAACAATGCATTAAAACATGAATATGAAAATAATTAAATTTAATGTGTAATTCATACCTAATTGAGTACAACTTGTAATATTGTTGCAAATCCTGCTCACATTTCGTACTTTCTGTAAATGTAATTATTATAACATTAAATAGAGACAAAGGCTATGTTGTTGACTGTTATGTTGACTTATTTGGTCAACTTTAATTGAAAAACGTGCTTAAATCCAGTTCCCATTGTTATAACTATTATTTAAATGTCAACTTTATTCCAATTCTCTGACGAAGACTTGTTAGAGAAGTCGTAAGCGTTTGGATTTTGAGATCTATTGAGTTCTAGTTTAATATCTAATTAATGCTAAAACAACAATTCAAACTTTTTAAGAGTTTAAGTGATATAATTAAATAGAATAATTGAATAGCTTCTAATTTTTATTTATTAAGTACTGTTAGTGAAAGTGATTCACAACAATAGATAGCTTTATATAAAATTAAAATTCACTCAATGTCTGTAAGCTTTTCTAATTACTAATTGCATTAAATATGTATTAACTGCTGTAATGCAGTGCAAACTTAATGAGAAAATGCATAGAAATCTGGACTGAAATCAATGTCTTTATAAGGATGACAATGAAAAATTGAATATAAAGGTTATTCCCTTCAGCCATTGAATACTTGGTGGAAAATCAAGTATAACCACGAGATTGATGTTCAAACTCTTATGTAATATATATTTTATGAAAGCAAATGTTGAAAGCATTACTTTTAAATATTGTTGATCTATAAGACCGTGAGATAAGATCAAGATTGGCTGAGTGTATATATATCTTAAGATTTGATCAGTAATGCATCAAAAGTGCAGTTAACTCTCATCACGAGAGAGAGAAACGCAGCAATAAATTAATTGACAATTGTAAAGCTTCCTTATATTTAATTACAGCTTTTATAAATGCCATAAACTAGAATACCTTATATTGAGTGAATACACTTGGATTATAGCTGTAATTATTTCCGTAATAATGCCCTAAAGTTTTGCCCTCAAGACAATTGATACGTATTTGTAAAATGTTGAGCTCTCTATAAAGTTCATGTGGGTTATGGTGTACTCGAATTCTGATGCAAATTAGTGAACAATCACGAAAATTGCATAGCATTGTGCATTGTTAACATCAGTTAAAGAGAGTTCCCATTCATTTCAATGTGGATCAGGGCCGTAACCAGCCGTGCACAACTCTTTTCAAGTTCCATTCAAATCATATTCAGATTACATTTTCTTTCTTTTGTTAACAGTTCCAAAAATCTATTTGAAAGTCAGAGGACAAAAATAGGGAAAATCCAAAAGTCTTGTTTACGGCACTCAACTTAATAACTCCACTTAACTAATAACTCATGATTATTTTCTCAATTTTAATACTTTTCCTTATAAGGTAGAGTAACCCAAGTTTATTACCGTAAAGTTCATTGAAATGATGTTTGTAATAGGATTAAGTTATCTTTGTATTGATCCCTATATTGCAATGGCTCTAATAATAAGTTATAACATTTGATATGCTATCGAAGATTGTTAAGTTGATTTGTTGTGCCCGAGCTATCAACCACTTGACACAATGAAATCATTTCTCAAATTAATCGATTTTTCTGGCTTTTGATAAATTATAATTAAAGTTGTGATCACTTGCGATTAATGCATGAAAAATAGGGACACATACTAGAGGAGTGTTCAATGAAACACAATTTCTCTGTGGTTTTAATTGCTTATTGATAAATTGCCAGCAATACATACACAATAAATTAAACATTTTTACTGTAGAGTATACTGTAATTAAATATCCAATGAATCTGTGATTAGATTCATTAAAAGCATGAATAAATAAGAATCAATGAGTTGTTAACAAGGTTATCACCTCGGGAAGGTCCGTTTCAGAAGATTCTCATGCAAAGATTGAGTCAACTTTTCTGAAAGTATCAGTTGAAAAGTTCTAATAAAGTATCCCAAGCAATCTTTTTTAGATAAAATCCCATCAAATTTTAGGTAGTTTTTAATTGAAATTTAAGTATATTTCAAAATTTCTAATAAGTACTCGTACAGGTATAGTATAATATAATTAAAAATATATACTTATTAGAAAGTTGAAAGTTTTGGGATAATTTATAAGCAAATTTTATGTATATTTAAATTTAGATCATTTAAAAGCAATAATTTTTAGATACATAAATATACTTAAATTTCAATTAAAAACTACCTAAAATTTAATGGGATTTTATCTAAAAAAGATTGCTTGGGATATGAATATCTTTTTAGAAGAAGTTCACTTTAAATAACATAATTTCAAAGTTTTCTTAAATGCTTTATCTGTTTCTGATTAAAAAGATGATAAAACCAGAGCTTTCAATAACCATTGAAAATAAAGATCTGTTTAAAATGATGATAATATTCAACATCAACTAATAGTTGACATTTTAGTTTTCACTGAAATCTAAACATTTGATGAATAGAATGACACGAAAATTGAGTAATTTTTAGACATATGTGTATTTTTCATCTTTATTTTTAATAGTTAATGAAAATTTGTAACGTTAAACTCTAGTTTTACCAACTTTTTGATGAGAAACAGATAAAGCATTTTAGAAAAACTTTATAAATACGTTATAAATACGTTGATTTAAAGTGAACTTCTTCTTAATTCATATTGTGTTTTTAGAATGCTTAATATGACTTCAATTGTTATAATTTAATCGGATTTAAAGTTCAAAGTACTGTTTCATTTATAGTTTTCAAAATTATCCCAATTAGTTGTTTATTTTCATTACTGATAATTACAAGATATATTTGAGTTCAGAAAATCTTTCAGCTCTTATCAGATCCATGAATATGAATAAATTTGAATTGCAATAAATTAAAAATAACTCTAATTATAATTAATTAATTTTTAAGTGAGCTTTTGCCTAATCTATAATTAAAACATTAATGAAATACTTAAGATATGCGAATGAAACATGTGATCGGAGATTGAAATGAATGTGTTCAGAGATAATCGATTGAAATTACTTGACACTCACCTCAGCATTACCGAGAACTGTAAACTTGACCTCATTTCGAAAGGTTGTAAATAATGTTTTTGAATTAATTGGAAAAGACGAGTAAAACATTAAGAATGGGTTGAGGAGTGCATGGATAGCACACAACCTTTGATACCTGAAGTTAAATATAAACACTAATTAATTAGCAAAACGGCTCATTCATTGTAAATTTTTAGGTTTCAATCCTAACCGACTGACAAACTCAGTCATTGCTTCAGTGAATGAACCTTTAATACGAGTAAATATTTGAATTCTACTCAATGAAAAAACTTAAAAAGTTATAAAACTGATTAAATGGACTGATTAGACTCTGATAATCTCAATTCCTTCATCAAGAAATGTAACCCTATCTCTTAAACTTACATTATTTTATTAAATTTCATGTTTTTTACGAGTTTTACTTTATATAAAACCTGTATTAAAGTCAGTTACAGAGTATGTTATAATTACACTATAAAATACTTCAGTAAAAATTTGATATTTTCAAGTCTGTCAACTTTTGTTTAAGAATTGAACTTTTGTTCCAAAAATTTCCTAAAGAAAAAATATAAAACATTATTAACCGGAATTCCAAATCTGTTAATCAATATTTCACAGCGATTTTGTTGCATATGATTTCACGTGAAAGTAGAATAAAACAATGGGTTGGCATGAATTTTGATAACAAAGATTTCATATTGAAATAATTTAATTGCATTATTGGTTTGATATCATGTGATTTCTTACATAACTATTGATAGCTTGTTAAATAGATATCAATTTGTAATTGAATTGAATTGAATGGTCATAAAATGATAACTATTAATAAACTGGTAAATGATAACTAAATAAATGAAATTTTTCACTTTGGCTAAAGCCAGTCGCAGTTTTTTGGTAAAGATTCTATTGTTATACTATATCTAATTGATTGATTAAGTTGTCTAACTTTACAATATATTACATGTTATATAACACTTGATTCCGAATTATGTGAGGGAGAGAATCGACAGCATATAGACATTGAGTGATATATTAAAATGAACACAACCATGAAGTTTATGGTGTTTCTTATAATTATAATTTTGAGTGAGAACTCAGAAACAAGTTCTTTTAATATATACTCAAAATGTTTAGATACACGAGTTTATTGCATGAGTTTGCCTGAAAGCTGTGTTGAGCAAAATACTTCTTGTAGCATTTTATTAATTGCCGCACCGGTAATAGATAGTCATGATGGAAGTGTGCAGTTTGAGCTATTGGGTCGAGTCGATCAAAGTTCGCGATGGTTTGCAATGGCGCTCTCTTTCGATCCACAAATGGGTAGCGATAGTGTTACTGAGATTTTCATATCAAATGATGGCAAATATAAACAGATGAGACAGAGTTGGAATGAAGGAGAAAGTAATCAAGTGATTGCATCAGTGAAAGGCATTACACAAATTGGTAACATTACATATTCAGATGGAATCCTTTCTGGAAAATGGAGGAGAAATGCAGTCACAACTGTGAAAGATAACAAATTCGACATTTCGAAAAATAAGTTTTACATTTTATTAGCGGAAGGAGCTCTCGATGATACAAATAGTGAGAATGTTTATTGAAATTTTAATTATTTAACGGGCAATTAAATTGTTATAAATGATGAGGGGATAACTATGAAGCTATTTCTCAAAATTACAACATGTTTTTATGTATTTATGTTCAAATGGCCCACACCTTTGTGGGGATATCACTATAAAGTACAGGATTAAAAACCTGAAGCAAACAAATTTTGAGCCAGATTTGCAAACTTACTTGTTGTTACTTAACTATAAGTTCTATCCTATGAAACCAAGAGTTATTAATTTGATATTTTGTAAAACTAAACAATTTATGATAACAGATAAGCTGCAACACTCACAAAAATCAATATCACAATCAGAAATTGATCTTCAAAGTGCTCCGAGAGATGTTCTGATGGAGTTATACAAGAAGTGCAACACTACAAATATGCTGTGCTTTGGGTTTCCCATTAATTGCATTGAATCTAAAAATTGTGAACTAATTTTGGGAATAACCAGCTCTGGATACGGACTGACTAATGGAACGGTTGAATTTCAATTAATTGGTAGAGCAGGAGAAGGAAAAGATATCGATCAATGGATTGCAATGGGTTTGTCAGATGACGACAAAATGGGAAATGACAGCGTTGTTGAATGCCTTGTCTTTAAAAATGGTACCACAATGTTTCGCAACAGTTGGAACTGGTCTGGAACGAGATATGGCAATGATGTTATCAATAATGTAGTTGGAGTTGTCTCTACTGGTAATGTTAGTTATGACAATGGACTGATAGACTGTAAATGGATGAGATTACCCTTTACTAAGGTCAAGGACACGACCTATGATCTAATCGATGATAGTTATTACATATTGTTAGCGAAAGGAAAACTTGCTGATGAGACAACAGGTAAAAATAGTAAATAACAAGATTTCAAGACAACAGTTATTGAAATTGATTTAATGAATAGGAAAAAAGCAAAAGCACAGCAAATGCTTTGTAAGCAAAACTAGCGTTAACTTACAATCAGACACACATCAGTTCACTACTGCGCCAAACACTACAACCAGAGAGACAACAACTGCGAGAATGATAACTTCAACTGAGATGCCGTCAACTTTAACTCAAGCTTATAAACGATGTTTTAATAAAGAGAGGCTTTGTTTTGGTTTCCCCGCAAAATGTATTGACTCAAAGGATTGCGATGTCTTATTGAGTAGTTTATCATTATCTAAATTGAACGGAGACGTGGAAATGGAATTATTTTGGAGTCGAGACTCGGGATCTGACAGCCGATGGGTTGGAATGGGTCTTTCCAAAGATAAATTTATGGGCAGAGATAGTGTAACGGAATGTATTTTGAGAGATAACGGAACTGTTTCAATAAGACAAGGATGGAATCCTCAAGACCATACACGAACTCAAACTGTTGACATCGAAGGTATACAAACTATGGGTGGTTCGAATGTCGACGGAGTTTTATATTGTAAATGGAGAAGAAATGGCATCACATTTGTTCAAGAAAACACTTTCAATATTCTTAATGACACCTTTTATCTAATGCTTGCTTACGGCCCAATGGGTTCAGGTATTTGATGAGCTTTAGATAGTATTTGATAAGCTTTAGAGTTAAATGTGATCCACAGGTGACAACATAGCCAAACATAAAGAAAGAATCATTTCTGACACTAAGATTGATCTGCAATCAGTAGGAGTTGTGAGCGCTGCGGGTGTCAGTATACTTATCAAACTTCATGGTTAGCAAAGTTTTCTCAAATAATAATATTAATGTATAGAATGAATAATTGCCTAATAAGCAGTTGGTCTGAATTTTAAGGCACTTTTATGATAATCGCTTGGTTGGGATGCGTCAGTATTTCAATTATAATGGCTCGTCATTACAAGAATGCGTGGCCAAACTCTACATTATGTGGTGTTAAAATTTGGTTTGCGGTAAATGACTAGCACTAATGCCACTAAACTATAAGCTTAATGCGTATCATATATTACATAACAGATTCATCGCGCACTTATGCTTATAAGTGTTATCTTAATAATAGTTGCATCGATTCTCATTGTCTTATATCGTAAAGGATGGACTGGAGTGAGTAATCTTCACATTTATATCTTCATATTTGCATTATTCCTAATCAATGTTTGTCAAAAAGGCTTCCGCACATCCTATTCTTGGAGTTATCGCAATCTCTTTATCAATTCTACAACCAATCGGATCGCTATTCCGTCCAAATCCCAGTTCTTCGAACCGATGGATTTTCAATTGGACGCATTGGTTCTTAGGAAATACCGCTCATATAATTTCATGTAATCGATTTCCATCTCATTGTTTGTTTGATATTTTAGAAAACATTAGTGTTATTGCATTTTGATTGGAACTAATAATTTATAGGTATTATACGAAAGTGACTTTTATTTATGTGTTTATTATTTGTAACTTAGTTATCACAATACTATTGGCGTGCAATTTCCCTAACGTGTTACCGACTCAGTTCGCTTGGATAATGATTTCATACGCTATATATTATGTAATCACTCATTTAATACATCACTTGCAAACATATATAGCAGAGCATAAATCGTCACATTATAATCTCAAATCCATATATTGCGTAAGTTTCACTTCGAGTTATTTGTTTCAGTTAATCATTATTTTAGTCATACGTGCATTCTTTCAAATTATGAATAATGTTTATACTACTGCTTATTAGTGTAGTATTTCGAGTACTTATGCCCTCAAAAATACTTACTATCTATTTATACTTATTAATCATGTATCACTCGAGGGTTTATTTCAATGTTAATTTTCAATTCGTTGTTCAATTAGTTAATCAATTGCTTATTTTGAATTTTAAAAACGCAAACTTTTCATTTTTCAGCATTTAATAGCTTTGTTTCCAAAAGCAAAAGATTTAGTTTATTGAAGACATTTCAAAAAATACAGTGCAAATTGATAAGAATGTCACAACTTATCTTTGTTTGATTTATAAAGATTTAGAAAGAATTTATAGAAGTTTTTCCGCATAAAAAAAGAGTCATTTTTTCTGACTTGTTTTAGATAAGTTCATATCAAAGTGATTAATGACATATAAATTAATAATTTGAAAGGATATCTTAATTCCTAATTGATTAATAAGAAATATAAATAGTATATTGAATACGTTGATTGCAATTATTTGGGAGTGGAGTTAGTTATTGATCTCTTTTAATCGATTAGTTTTCAATTTTGAGTTATGATGAACAACAACTTGAGTTAGGCCGAGCTCTGGCACATTTTTCAGCACAAATTCATGCTTTAGGGGCTATTATTTTGAATTAAAAAAACAAAAGTTTAATCAAAACGATCGTCAGTCTATTCCAACTCAAATAATAATTTTATTATTCATAATACAATACTTCACTCAATTAAACTATATATTATTTCATATGAAGTCAATTGACGTGAATTTTTGAAATTTGATTCAAGATAAAAATGATTTATGAGTTCAAAGAGAAGGCTATAAAAATCTAGAATAGGATTTCTCACTCTTTTGTAGGTGTTTATTAAATCATCTTTTGATAAAGAGATCTTCACTCAATAAATTGCATTTTATAACTGGAGTCTAATTTGCAAAAAAACGTTAGCATATAATAAGGAAATAAGTTAACTGTCATTTAAAGTTTAGAACTCAAGTCACAAAATTTTCTTGCATTTCAGACTCTTATCCATTGATAGAAAACTTATTATTTCAAGTCATAGCTTTCCTTCAAATTATTAATCAATGAAAAATGTTTAGAGATAAGCAAATATTTATTACTAACTGTTAAAAGAAAGTTTCAATCAATTCTAATCTTAGTATTCATTGTCATTAACGGTTAACTTCGAATAATAAGTTTTTTCAAACTTTATCAATGGATAAGAGTTTGAAATGTAAGAAAATTTTCTGACTTGAGTTCCAAACTTAAAATCATTGATAACTCAGTTAATTAGACTCCAACTGCTTTAATTATAAGTTTATTTTTACTTTATATTTACTTTTTTACAAATTAATCTTAACTTCTTTCCAATTTTTTACAGTCGGAGCGAATCTTTTTGAATTTTCGAGTCATATTGAATTCGGTCATAATATCGGGATTTGTCATAACATTCATTTCATTAATATTTATTTAGAAGTTTTATCGAAATAATTTTTTCTCGAATAAATTGTACTTTTATATCAAATTTATAAGAAATCTGTATAAAAATAAAACAAAGCAAATAAATATAATTGAGCCTATTTTTCATATGAATCTAGAATTTTTGAATATCTCATCAATGAATGAGTGTTTGAATTTTCGTGACCACTCGTTATATATTTTTCTGTGGAACAAATTATGCAGTGTTTGAGTGGAAATCTTTTAATATAAATTCAAATTATCTGAACAGTAGTGACACTTGGATGTAATCAACTATAAACTCTAGAGCTAAGGACCCATTAAATTAATTCAATATATTTAAATATGCAAATAAGGAAAAAACCAAAGTTTTGTGTTACAACCTATTTAAGAATTGTGTGCTGCGTGAAATTAATTGAACCCAATTTCCCAATTTCCACAAAACACAATCAAATTAAAAGCAATATAATTGGATATCGGGTTCTCTCAACTGTATTTTCTCCGTCAAATTCAATTATTTAGAAAAGTTCATATTCTAGAAGCTGTCGAATAATCCTTTTATAGGTCAAAAAACTAAATTAATTCATATAAAACACCTTAGAGTTAATAGTTGTAAAAATTTTCATACAAATTGTTGCAAAAAAGCTGCCTTTTATTATTTAATCATTGAATAGTTTCTTCAAAACTTCTTCAATTACTTTTGATTTATCGCATTGAACATGACTTCGAAAGAATTAACTTCTGAATTAATTTCATATAATAAAGTTTTAATACTGCATAATAGCATAACATTCAATTGAATACTTTACGTGCGATTACTTGGCATTTGAAACTACAATATCTTTTTAATAAATACAATGTTGAATGTATAGCACCAGAATATAACTGTTAAAATGAAATACTCAGCAAAATGTTCAGTAGAGAACAATATAGTGTGAAAACTTGAGATAAATCTTTAAACAAATTCTGTTTAGTCATGAATAGGATCTTACATGAAGTTCGAAAGCTGAAAAACACTTTTTGAATTCTTAGTGAATTTTAGATTTTTCACAGAGAATAAAAATAGAATTTCTTTAGATATTGGATTATTGTTGTTAAAGATCACGCTTTGATTTGTCAAATGATTATTCTGAGGCTGACAAAAGTTAAAGAAAATTTGAGCAAACAGTGCGACAGTCGACTAAATTTATGTAAACAAACTTTTCTGAAAGATTACATCCTATGAAAGCTGAATAGGAAGCAAAGTTGAGTTGAGCTGATGATGATTTGAAGAAATTTAAGTCAATTGATAATTTAAACAAAAAGTACATATTAATTAAAATGAATAAAGGACTGGAGTGCCACTTGTTGACAGACAACACTTCACAATAAGAAATAATTGAGGATAAGGAAGAACAAGAGCATTATATTCACTGGAGTCCTATTGATTTTGGTGAGAATATAAATGATTAAGAATCTGCGCAAATGTCTCTCTTGGTCTCAATTAGAGTAAATAAGAATTGATACAATTTTATCATTATATGTTAGTCAAGATATCTTACTTCGATGCGTAACTTCTCCCCATTAGATATTATAACGTTAGTAATGACTTGTATGAGTATAATTCTGGGCTTATCTTTATGAAAATAGGGTCACCACCTACGGCTCGTCTCAAGACCCTTCTCGAGACCCTTCTTGACCTCGAGACCCAAAAATATCAAAGATGGAACCAATTTTATCACAGATATTTTGTGACTAACAATACATTCTAATATTATAACATTGAAAATTGTAAATTATGCCTAACTTTAAAATTATATTTTTTGGTAGTAATGGCATCTTTCAAGAGTTAGTTACATACATAAAATATAAAACACTCAAAATTGCATCAAGAATTTTTTTCATAAATTACTCCAAAATCCAATCCAAATAGATATTACTCCAAATGAGACAACAGAAGAAACACTGGTTTATTCCAGCTATAAGTCAATGTAGAAAATATTGTATTGAATAGAAAGAATATATTAGTAAACCCTCACATATATTAGTAAACCAAAGGTGTTAAAAACTCTGTTTTT
>JAQFZT010002347.1:0-11873 GCA_034696325.1 Camisiidae sp. | reverse complement strand
ATACAACTTATCTCTTAATATATGTTAACTCATGATGAATGTAATTCTTTTGTTGAGTAACAAGAAAATTCAATTTTAAGTTATCGTCAAATAATTTTAGAGCATTAGTACACTATAATTGTGCAATGAGTTCATCGTTCTCTTAAGATTTACAAATGATTTAACATGAGATTTCAAGAGTAATAGGCTTTTCAAATAAGCCTAACAACGGATAATAAAAGATTAGTTGTGAACTTAATAAGAGCGTGAAATAATTTTTTGTAGTTCCAACTCATCATAGGAAAACCCCGATATTTTTATAAAGATTCAATCGAATGATTCGTATTATCAAAAATGACTAAATTCATGATAAAACTTTCGTAACTTTCAAGTAAAAAGAGAGTCACCGAAATTGTTGGCCTCTCATATCAAAACTGATATACTGTACTGTAGTTATTAAGTATACAAATGTAGATAAAAGACGAAATGAGTGAGTCGGTAGGTTTTCATATATTTGTCTACTTTTGGACTTTTAATTTTGTAAAACTTTGAATGAAAAGTATTTCACCCCTAACAGTTCGATACCTATATATTAATAGTCCTCAATTTACTTGTGAACCCTTCAAAACTTTTGCTGCAATCATTTTCGCAAAAATTCTATAAAATATCAGTAATTGTCAATTTTGGGGCGGGTCGAATCGGGGCGGGTCGAATCGGGCCGGGCCGGGCCGGGCTGGGTCGGTGGCGGAAAATGAGAGCGCATTCAATTAGTATTAATTTTGTTGCAAAAGATACAAATATTTAATGGTTAAATGAGGTGAAATTCTTTCATTTATTAATTGAATGACAGTTATTTAGTCTGAGCTCAAACTGCATATATAGACATGCTTTAGCTTTAGTAAGAAAAATATGACTTTGCATTCAAAACTTTCATTACTTATGATTAAAAATGAAGGTTTGAAGTTTAAAGTTTGAGCTTTAGATGAGCTCAACCTTAGATTATGCTCTTGACTAATCTGGATATTGAAATAAAAGAGATATAAGTTTTAGCTGACTCTTAGTTTGATAAGTTCATAAAACGATTGCCTCAACTTTGTATTGAATCATTCGATCATAAATGTTGAGATTATTATTAAGTGAGCGCTAATTCTTTATATTAAGCCTAACCTATCATTGAATTTTGAATAAATTAAAAAATAGCGCAAATCTCAAAACTCGACGAAATAATGCAAATAAGACAGCAGTTGAGTTGACTTTCTTTGTATAAAATTTATACATTTAATGCTGAAAATGATAGAGAAAAAGTTGGCACAAATTTATTATCAACTCTTACCTTCAAATAAACTTATGAGTTGTTAACTGCAAATTTGCGTCAAACTTGTGATCAATGGTTAATAATAGAGCATAATATCAACAAACTATAGAGTTAAACAAACTCATGCTTTTCACTGAAACATAAAAAATCATTTTCCTTCGAATTTTGTGATTCGTTAACACACTCTAACTGTATGTTTAATAGTTAAATGCTATTATGGCCGCACTATCCTAAGACATTTCTGGTAAACCCTTATTTGCAGTTTAGGCTCCGTATATGCTCTATACACCAAACTCTCTTTATGTTATTTTTATTAAATAAAATCGAGAATCACTTCATACCAAACAGTAATATCATTATTAAAATGCGAAATATTTAACATAAACTCAGTATTGAAATATCTGTTTGATATCAAATAATTCTCGATTTTATTTAATAAAAATAATATAAAGAGAGTTTACTGTATGTAATATAAAAGTGCCTAAACTGTAAAAAGGGGTTTTCCAGGAATCTCCTTATAGTGCGTCCATAATATTAGCAAAACCTGAGCCAACAGCTGATCACAAAAGCCTTGTCTTCGTTGCCAACCAAAGGTTGGACTTTAAATGGATTTAAAAGGAAAGCTATTCATAAATAACGTTTAAAATATATCTTTAATAAACACCTTCTGATAAGTTTTTGGTGACAACTGATTGACAACTAAAACTGTTTATCGAACGTAATTGGCTTTGAATGAAATGCTGCGTCACTTCTAATGCATTGAACGCCAAATACTTGACTAACAATAATATATTATTCTCATGCGATCCCTATTTGAAAAACACTAATACGACGACTGATTACTATCAAAAGTAATAAATATTGTCCTTTTAATTATTAAATCTTTTGATGTTTATTTCACTCATAGATTGCAAATAATTGGTTAATTTTCATAATTTCTCAATAATTATCAAAATTGAATTTAAAATTTCAAACATTGATTGGTTTATAAATTGAATTGAATTGAACTCGAATTTTGCGCTCAATTATTGTGTAAGTATTTAAAGGGTTTTTGACAAAAATGTCATTTAAAATATGATAGCTTTGTATTGAATTGATTGCGAACTCAGTTTTAATACGTATTGTCAATAAAATGAATATTTTGATTAATTTGAATTAAATTTAACTTTAAATGTATTGATAATTAGTTATAAGTTTGGATTTGGAGTGGATTTCAAAGGAGAAGATGAGCGATGAATCCAATCAAAACCAATTAACAGCCGATGAGGTATTCATTTATTCACCAATTTTAAAGTCATTTAATTTTAAATCATAATCTATTTATAGTTTTTCATATTATTTACATTAAAAAAATTTTAAATTTATACTTTCTGTTATTTTGGATCCGATGTGATTTGAATTATAAATATATGATATTAAATATAAATAGTATTCTCTTTAATCAAATGTTGTATTTGATCTACACTTTAAAAATCACAGATTTTAATACAAATCAAACAAATTATTATTTATTCACTATTTATAAAGTAATCGATCGATTCTTTACATTATTTTTCAATACTGAATGAAGTGAAATCTGTGACATTAATCACTTTTAATATAGTATTAGTTATAAAGTAATTGCTTATAAAATGGTTTATTTATTAATGAATATATGATTAATGATTATCATCAAAAAAGATAACATGAATTAATGCTTTGTTTATATAACAGTTGCGTCGAAAACGTTTGGCAAGACTGGATAGTTCTTCGCCATCATCTAATAATGTGCCACAAATGCCATTACAATCAAAAGTTGAGGAAAAAGAGAACAATCAAGAAACGGATCAGTTGAAGTCAACTGAATGTATTGAGAGCTCAAACATTCCACCCAAAAGTGCTTCAAAAGATGAGATTTGCGAAAATGTAAACTGTAGTGACAGTAATGAAGACAAGACTGGCGTTAATAACTGTACAAAGAGTGAGTCAGTGATGAGCGAATGGCCCGCAGATCATATCCAAAATATTGAAAACAAAACCGATTTATTGGCTCAAAACGGTATCTCGGAGTTCAACTCGAGACCTATTCTTGCATTACAAATGGAAACAGGTATACAACAAGACTGTACTTCAATGGAAGTCGAATCTGATGCCAATATTCTTGATAAAAATGATATCGACTCAGGAATCGAAAACATGGAAGTGGACGAAGTGGAGAGAAGAGAGTCACTAAAACGTCAACGCGAAAGCTCTTCGAGTAGTGACGGAAATGCTCTGAATTCTAATTCTACAGTAATTGTAACGCCTGTTATAGAAGATTCTTTGTTTCTGATTATATCTCGAATATTTTGCGTGGAATGGAGAAACACGCATAGCAATAGTCAAGCTTTTAATCTGGAATTTGACCCATCATTTGATAAGAAAAGTTGTAATAATTTGATTCAAATGATACTCATGGATACTATATGTCAGATGATCGATAGCTGTGATTACGAAAATGCTTTCAAGATATACAACGATTTAAAGCCAACTAAAAAGTCTAATGAAAATGGAGTCCTAACAAATTCAACAAATAATGAGTTTTGTATTCCTAAAGTAATCTTTCAGAAGAAAGAAAAGCCTGTTCTGGCTCTTTGTTATATACTTGAGTGTTATGCACGCGTTTCATCAGAAGAGAAGCACTCACCGGCTCGTAGTAGTGAAGCTCCCATTAAACAACTCTTTGCAGACATTCGTTCTCAATGTATTAACTTCTCAATGCGTGTCATAACTAACTCATTGACAAAAAACACTCAAGAAATTAATTCCAATTCTATTTTGGCTCCATTTCTATACTATCAATGTCTGCCGTGTGGTTTCATTTCAGGATTGATATCAAGTTCATACCAATCAAGCCTTGATTGTGTTCTTAATAATAATATATTTAAAGCTATTTTTGGTCCACTTATGCAAACTATATGGCAAGAAATGCAAAGTTGTTGCAGTTTAGCCAATGAATCATTATATAAACTGCCACTTCAGGCCTTGAATGAGTTGTGTCTCATAACTATTAACAAAGTCAATAAACCTTTCTGTCAATTAGTATGTCTTCCTTTCTCTTTATCTTTTGTCAACTCATTCATTTTGACTCAAATTTTTTCTTTTCAGGTAACAGAAGCTGACAATTGGTTACCCGAACCTATGAGTGATGCGGTCGGAAAAGAATTTGCTAGACTTTCATATTTGGCACCATTTTTAAGGCTTTCAGTTTTTGCTGAAGACGATGTAAGTCTTGAATAAAGTCTTGAGGTCTTCATGTTAAATTTAAATGATTGATTCAAATTAGGTGAAAGTGGTCGAGAAATTTTTCGCAAACAACAAAACCAATAATGAAAGCACAAAACTCAATAGTCATGCACTTCAGCATCAATTAGAACACGTGAGAAAAGACTTATTGCATCCAACTTTTCACTCACTATTAGTGAACTCAAGCAGTCGTGACAATACTTTGAAATATATAAGTGAAGCGCTTCGACGTAATCGAGAACGCTCTCAATTGCAATCAGATGATCGTCTCGTGTCTGGCGATGGATTTATGATGAATTTATTGAGTGTTCTTCAGTTTCTTTCAGTAAAAATAAAACGAGAAAAAGTAGATGCTTTATATCAGTTCCATCCGCAAAGTCTTGTTGCTATGAAAAAAGATGAGTCAAGAATAAAGTTTACTTCGATTGAAGCCGAGAACTGGTTGTCTGCTCTCAGTTCTAATGAAAACCATCACTGGAAAGAACCAAAATTCCCGACTCAGTGTTTCTTTTTGGCTCTTCATTGCCATCACTTGAGTGTAATCCCGTGTCAGCGCAAATATATTCGTCGTATTCGTGCTATTCGTGAAATGAATCGTTATATCGAAGACTTGAAGCAAAGCTCACAAATGGTTTCACTTGTACCTCATTTGGCCGCAAGTCATGCATCAAAAATTCGAAAACTCGGAGAACAAGTGAAAAAGTTGCAGAAAGCGAAGACATGCGCAGAATCGGGTTTAGTTGATGAAAGACTATTGGGTCGCTCTCTTGTCTTTTATAATAAATTTATTGGTTTATTATTGAAGTCAATCAACTGTGAAGACCACACAAGAATTGATTTACCTCTTCCTGATAAAGTTCCAGAAATATTTGCCTCATATCCCGATTGGTATATCGAAGACATCGCAGACTTCCTATTGTTTGTCATACAATACTGTCCACAAATTCTAGACCCGCATAATGCCAATTATGATTCGGTGAACTCTCAAGATCTTATAGTTTTCCTGATAGTTATGATATGTTCTCCTCATTACATAAGTAATCCTTATTTGACGGCGAAACTAATAGAAGTGCTATTTGTGTCGAGTCCTATACTGCATAACTATACGCAAGAATTTCATGTTCAA
Source organism: Camisiidae sp. (assembly GCA_034696325.1). Taxonomy (NCBI): domain Eukaryota; kingdom Metazoa; phylum Arthropoda; class Arachnida; order Sarcoptiformes; family Camisiidae; species Camisiidae sp. The sequence continues at coordinate 6,189 of JAQFZT010002347.1, read as the reverse complement.
ATACTCTCTCATTCTTTGGCTGAAGTCCATTTAGCGCGTTCTCTCATGAAGTTCTACACAGATGTCGAGTCCACCGGAGCCTCCAGTGAATTCTACGATAAGTTCACTATTCGCTATCACATCAGTATAATATTCAAATCTTTGTGGACTAATGTCACTCATAAGAAAGCAATAGTTGAAGAATCAATTTCTGGCAAACAATTCGTCAAATTTGTTAATATGCTTATGAATGACACCACTTTTCTACTCGACGAGAGTATGGAATCTCTTAAAAGAATTCATGAAATTCAAGAGGAAATGAAAGACACGGATAAGTGGAATAAGCAATCTCGTGATCATCAGGTCTCACGACAACGGCAATTGGCTACTGATGAGCGACAGTGCAGATCATATTTGACACTCGCGAGTGAAACAGTGGATATGTTTCACTATTTAACTGAAGCAATTCAAGAACCTTTTATGAGACCAGTAAGTTGTTGAAACCACTGAAAAACAAATGTATACTTAAACTGAGTACTATTTAATGAATTAGGAACTGGTCGATCGTTTGGCCGCAATGTTAAACTTCAATTTACAACAACTTTGTGGTCCCAAATGCAATACACTTAAAGTAACCAACCCTCAGAACTATGGATGGGATCCCAAACACCTTTTAGACCAATTGACAGATATATATCTTCATCTTAATTCAAACAAATTTGCTCACGTATGTTATCTTTATTTCTTATTCATTTTATTTTCAGCTCAAAACCTAATACAGAACTTTATTTTCAAATTATCTTTAATCATTGTATATATGTTTAGGCAATTGCTGCTGACGAGCGTTCTTATAGTAAAGAATTGTTCGAAGACGCGGTCCTCAGAATGCAAAGATATCTCCTTAAAATTCAACACAAAATAGACGCGTTTAAAGCGATGATCAATGATGTGGAAACCATTGTTGCGACCAAAAAGCAGCAAGAAATGGATTTCAGTGATGCGCCCGAAAAGTATAAAGACCCGCTTATGGACACTATAATGGAAGACCCGGTCATTTTGCCTCCAAGTGGTACTATTATGGATAGATCTGTCATTAATAGACATTTGCTCAATGCTAGCACTGACCCATTCAATCGCCAACCTCTCACTGAAGATATGCTCCGTCCAGGTATTCAACAATTCATTTCTATTAATTAAAAAAATGTAAAACCAATTTCTTTCACAGCAACTGAACTCAAGAATGAGATCCAAGAGTGGAAAGCAATGAAATACGCGTCATCCTCAGCACATACGCCTCCAAAGAATGGCTATAACGCCCAAAATGGTAATCAATTGTAACAAAAATTTAGTAATAAATACAACATTTTAAGCATTTTTTAATGAAGTCTTGTCTATACTTCAAGTCATTTATAATTAGACTCGAAAATTATCAGTAAAATTTTGACAATTATTAACATGAATTGAATCAATTAAAATAAAATATTTACTTAAAACAAATACATTGTGTGCGAACTCGACTAACATTTGTAAATAAGATTTGATTCAACATATGTCTTAACAAACTATATATTTATTTATAATTTGGCCAAAACTTAATGTTTTTCTTTATTGAAAGAGAACTACTTTTCATGTTTTTTCAACAAAGTTGACTGCATTAATAAGATGTTCAATTTTAACCTGTGATAAAAACATAACACGTAATTTGAAATCCACTTCTGAAAGCAGTTCTCCATTCAATAAAGTTTTCCGTTTTAATAATGTGGTCATCGATAGTGTTTTCAACCAATTAAGAAGAAGTTTATTTCTTTTGAAATTAGAATTCAATGCCAACAATTTTTGTAGAAATCTGTCCGTCATGTGTAATACTAGTTGACAAACAGTGACTGCTGTCATAGGATGTGGTCTCTGAAATTGAATCAATTGACAGTATTTTATTAAATTTGAATAAAAATTAATGAATGAATACCTCGTTTGGGTTTCTCCTTAGAATTGCTTTAACAAGTGTTCCAATCAATTGAGGCATAGATTGTGGCGTTTCAGGTAATTGCGAATCTTTGTATGAAATACTTTGTAAACATTGTTGGCTTTCAAGATAGGGATAGAATGGATTGAAACCATTGAATAATTCATAAGCAATGGCTCCGACAGCCCAGAGATCAGCACTCGAATAGTCGAGTCGCGAAAAAAGTCCTGATTTTGCGCTAACAATTTCGGGAGCCATTAGAGCTCTATTTCCTCCGCGACACATCTCGTCAGAACTGAACGGTAGAGACAATGTTGTTATACAGAAGCCAAAATCAGTGACAACAAGCCATGGATTATCATCATTGCTGTTTAAAGTTAATAATATATTATCTGATTTGAGGTCTCTGTGAGATATTTGACATTTGACCAAAAATGAAACCGCTTCTAATAATTGGGTTAACATTACTATTGATGTACGAGTTGTTGGTTTGAAAGTTGATAAATATTGCTTTAAAGACATGTCGTATCGCTTCTCCACTACAAATAGAGTCATATTTCGTGCGAATCCACCGAAGCGTATGGGCAAAGCGTCCGGATATAAGTTAAAGGCATCTCTTAAGGGAGTCATCGAATCAGCGAATACTCCATAGATATCAACAATGTTTGGGTGCGGAACAAGTTTACGACGATTCTTAAGATCCCAAACGCTATTCAATTGTTCGTCTTCTGGAGCAAAATCACCCGAAAAAGGTATGCATTCCTTATTCATAGCCTTCCAAATGGCGTCTGCATTGGACTCAATGTCGTAGTTGAACAAGATTTTAACCGCCATTTCATTAGTTCTCATCTTATTATCTGATCTTAGTTTAGCATTATATACAACACCATTACATCCTTTGCCAATACAAGAACCAAATTCTATATTATCTAGTGTCAACTCTTTTGTATTGAAGCTTTTAGAGTGAAATTCAAACTCTCGATAAGCAGAGAATATTTTTCTTATTTCTTGACAATCAGTTTCCATGACATCTGTTTCGGTGATAAGTGTCGGACCATTTCGTTTGACACAAACGCCAACCAAACCTAATGACAGCCCAGTCTTTCCAATGATTGCGTTTCGATTGAGGTTCGAAGGACTCCATTTGGAAACAATTCGATTGATTAGAATTCGTTCGCCATTTAGTAACTTATTTATCCATTTGTTGACATTCGAAGGGTTTTTGAGTGCAGAGCTTATCGAAATCGGAATACGTGTCGACAGCTCTGGAGATATCGATTCGATTCCATTTATGTAATGACCTGTCGTTCGGTTTATCAAAACTCTTAATAACACTCTTGACTTCGCTAATGTTGAAGTAAACATTGATTTAAAAGAAATCGCAGTCCTTATAAGTGACTTATGTGTGACACCACTCGGACTGCATTTTATTGAAGCCGAAAACGAACGGATAAACATCTGTCTGTCTCAATACAACTCTATTTCTCTTTATTACGCAAACATTTATTTATTTCGACTCATATTAACATTAATGTAAATCAAGTGTCGCTATGGTTACAAAGGTTTCCATTTAAATATAAAAGTGTTGTTGACATTCACTTTCAAAGTCAAACCCAGGATTTAGACGTTTTGGCCTTTAGTCTCATATTTTACACATCAATCAAATGAGTCAATACTTAACAAAAACAATTTCAACGAAAGACAAATTCTAAATACATTGAGAAGAGTATAATTTAGTGTTAAAAATGTGAGTCTTCTATAATTAGAATACTTTCCGAGAGATCTATTGGTTAGAATTGAGACAATTTTAGTGCATATTATAATTGCTTATAATATAAATACTAAAGACTTAAACTTCTTTTGATTTTTATAATAGAGATGTTATGATATTTTCTTCAAACAAAAGTCGTTTCAAAGCCTATCAAATATTTGAAACATTTATTTACACAATATTTAAAAATATAGAAATATTTGTGTAAGTTTTTTGATTTATTTCTATTTTGAAAAGAATTATTTGTAAAAATGTTTTGTTAAGTAATTTTGATAATTTACCGAAACATCAAATGCTTTTACAGTAATAAACGAACAGATATTACGTAATGTATTATTTAAATGTTAATCCCGCTTATCATTACTTTTCACACAATTTCCATTTAATATAACAATCTTTTAGTGAAAATCTCAACGTAATTATTGCTAATTATTTCACTTTAAAAACTTGTTTATATCTCACGTTTTAATCAACACTTTGAGGAAAAAATAACTTTTTTGTGTTTCGAAAAATACTTTAAAAACTGAGTGAAGTTTTAAAAGTCAGACAAAAGATTGTGGTTTTGAAAAGTCTAAAGAAATAGAAATATTATTGAAATTGTTTTGCAATTGAACTATTAATCGAATATTTAGTAAAATTGATGAAAATATAGATAAATATATAATAAAATTGAAATTTGATTGAAATATAATCGAAATGTTGGTAACGATCACAACAATGAGTGATTTAGTGTTCACTCTAGAAGTGGGCGAAGATATGGAACTCGAAAACTTGAAGGCTTTGTGTGAATTCGAGTCTGGAATAAGTGCTCAACAAATAGTTGTTATGTTCAACGGAAAGCCATTACTTGACGATAAAAAAGATTTAAAAAGTTATGAGATTAAAGACGGAGATATGCTTTTGATTCAGAAAATAATGGCAACTGAAGGAAGACAAATGCCTTTACCTCCATCTGCATCAAGTGGTGCGAATGTTCTTCCTTTCGATTTGAGTCAAATTAGAATTCCTTCACAAATATCTCAAACTAATGAACGAAACAATGGAAACGATGCCTCACATATTAGGGACACTCTTCTGTCAAATCCTGAACAGATAGCTCTTCTCAAAGTAAACAATCCTCGTTTAGCCGAAGCCTTGGAATCAGGTCTCGATCAGTTCACTAAAGTATTAGAAGAACAACAAAAAATGCGTTCAGACGAAGAAAGACGTAGAATAAGAATGCTTTCGGCGGATCCGTTCGATTCAGAGGCGCAACGAATGATTGCGGATGAGATACGACAACAACAAATTGACTCAAATATGGAGACAGCGATGGAATATCTGCCTGAAAGTTATGGTCAAGTGCTTATGCTTTACATCGATTGCAAAGTAAACGGATTTCACATCAAAGCGTTTGTTGATTCTGGCGCTCAATCGACTATTATGTCGAAGGCTTGCGCTGAAAGATGTAATATTACGCGTCTTATTGACCAGCGATGGTCTGGTATTGCGAAAGGAGTGGGAACACAAAGAATTATTGGTCGAATTCATTTGGTTCAGATTCAAATCGGAAACGATTATTTGGCCTCAAGTTTCACGATATTAGAAGACCAACCAATGGATATGCTTTTGGGACTCGATATGCTTAAGAGACACCAGTGCTCTATTGATCTGAAGCGCAATTTACTTTTGATCGGAACCACTGGTACTGAAACTGCTTTTCTCAATGAGAACGAATTGCCTGAATTTGCTAAACATAGAGCTATGTCTGCGGCAGCAATTGATGATGATTTAGATTTAGATGAAGCCATTAAAAGATCTATTAATGAATCGAGTATTAAATCAAAATCTAAAAGTTAATCAAATAATAATTAAAGTTTTAAACTTTCTTTCAACAGAACCAACCAATAAGACTCCAGACACTACTTTTCCTGAATCTGATATTAAAGAGTTGATGAGTTTAGGATTTGAGAGAATACAAGTTATAGAAGAACTCAAGAAATTCAGTGGAGATAAGAATCAAGCGATGGCCTCATTGTTCGCTAAATCATTATTAGTCCCAAAATAGTTCTAATGTTTGCAACAAATTTCAATTCTATTCATCTATTAATCAAATTGTGATTTCAGTTATTCTAACAATTCATTCAATTCATACTCCGGTCGATAAATTTGATCAATAATTTTTGATACAGTTATTAAACAGAAGATTTTTATATCAAATAAATTTGATTAAAATTTTACTTATCGTTGGGATCGCTTTAGCATTGATTTGCATTCAATGTTTTGAGCTATAATTTATTTCTTATAACTTTCTGATTGTAATTTTGTTGAAAAAAGTCAAAAGTCTTTTCTATTATTTATTTAATAAATTCAATTTTCAAAAGTTTATGATTTTCAAAGAATATGTCTTAAGGGAAACGAAGTTAATAATAATTAACAACAAATAATAGTTATGTCAATAGTTTCTCAATTTTAATGAATATTCAAATTTTTCTTT
>JAQFZT010002346.1:0-11878 GCA_034696325.1 Camisiidae sp. | reverse complement strand
GAGAGAGAGAGAGAGAGAGAGAGAGAGAAATCTGAGAGAATTAATTGTTTATACAAGTGTTTGAATTTTAATTCAAACACAAAAAATCATTCAATAGTTTAAAGTTTGTAATTTTTAATTTTTTCTTATCACAACTCAAAAGAATTTTTAAGCACTTTACAAATGCCAAATGCTTTTCGAATGCTTTACAGGTATTCGTCATCAGTGGCTATTATTCTCACTTCTAGTTAGTTTGAGATCACATTTGCAAGTGATTGTGTTTTTCTTGAATTTGAGATGAAATTTGTTTAAATTTAAGTTGAGCTGACACTTGGGTTGCAATTGCGAGAAACGATGAATTATCACACTTTTATTTACAAAATATGGCTTCAATTTTGTTGGTGCCACAGACTCAGTTCACCAACAAAATCCGATTTACTATGTATTGACTTCATTTTAAGAATTAAGTTAGAAGATGGACTCACTTGTTTTAGTAATTTTTTAAAAAAAATTTTCAACAATAGCATAGGGATAGTTAACACATATTCAAATAATTTATTCAATTTTAGGAACTTTTTAGTTTTTAATACTTTAGATGAACTAATTTTATAGAACTAAAATTGAATTAAAATGAATCCACTTATTGAGACATTAATTTCTAGGAAAGATTTAACGCTTGCAGGTTATTGCTTAAATGATTGCAGTTGTTTTGTTAAATGTTTATAAAGTTTATAGTTTTACACTTCTTTATAAAGTGTTTTTCAAAGAATGGTTTTGTTCACACAAAATTTTCTGGAAAACCGGAGAAATCCCGTCCAATTTGAGAGAGTTGGCAGCCGTATTTAGGAATCTTAAGAATATTATAAATTGAATTTTTTTTATCTCATTTGCATTTTTATTCTAAAAATAGTAAAATTACTTTCTTAAAAAGAAATAAAAATAGATTCTTATTCATCATAATCGATCATATTTAAAAGTTTAAAATAAAATTTATTCAATCATCAATCATAAAGTTTTACATTCGTTAATTAATGATAGTTTGTATAATGAGTTATATTGATTACAATAAGAAATAATGAAATAATTTCATGTATACTCAATATCAATAACATTGATAAAACATATGAATGCGAAACTTCAAGAATTGTCGTTCTCTCAAAGTATAAATAAATAATAATTCCAAAACAGACCATTTTATGGCTACACCATATTTCTTCATTTCACATTTCGTATTTTCTATGTTTTCAACCCCCTCATTAACTAATTAAAACCAAAGATAACTTATTTCACATAATATAACAAAATTATTAAATGTATTTAAATGATGCGTCCTATTCCATCATGAAATGAGCGAACACAGGTAATTCCCTAGTGCACGGAGTTGAAACCGTCAACCAAGCACCCGGTCGATCGCGAAGAAAACCCGAACTATTTCTTTGTTCTTTTTATATTTAAATTAAGTTTTATTTGAAAGTACTTTTATTGATAATACTTGTAGAATATGTCTAATAATTCTTTGAGTCAAAGATTTAAAATTATGAAAACAACTTATACAAGTATTAATCTTTTAGTTCATTAAAATATAAAATAAATTTCAAGCTTGAAAAGCCATTGACTTTCAATTCTTTGACTCTCGATGGTTTGGCACTAGAGCATCCCAACAATAAGCCCGATCCTTAGTTTTTAAACTCCTTGAGCACTATCGAGTCTTTGGAATTCCATATAAATTATTTAATATTTATAGAAAATTTATAAGGTTTCATAATTAATTAATTTAAAAATTTATTTGAACGGAATATTATCTTATTTTCAGGTAATTCAGACTTCTTGAAATGCATACTCAATGATTACAATTGTTGCAAATTAATTGTTCGTTTGAATGGAAATTTCTGTCACATTATATTTATTTACTATTATTTGACTATACCTTTAATTGATTTGCAGATGATTTGGGTCATTTCAGCTGATATAAATCGAAATATAAGGATATTTTCCCTCTTTTTGTTTATTTTTTTGATGACAACCTTGTTATTCCTCAATTTTTCATTTTCATCTGTTCACTCTGCAACACATCGTCCTTACAGCCAAATAAACTCAATAATATTTAGGCGTAAAATCGAACTGAAAATGAAGCTCAAAGTTTGCAGATTGATTGAGAGACTCTCTGGTCCCCCGATTACATTCTATTGTTGGGAAACTTTTTCCTCAAACAAACTATGAGTTCTATCTATTCATTGCTAATTGTGTAACATTTTTCTTTCTCTTGTATGGAAATATATAGTTACTTTTTCTGATGTAGGCTATTATTTATAAATTTTTAGACTTTTTTTGCCTCAATTTTATTTTATTTATTTCGAATTAACGACTTTATATTCTGGTTTTTTGCTGCCAAACATTTTTGAACAGTTCAGTAGATTAAATTTGTTAGTTTCTTCTAATGAAAACATATGTGTTTTACAAGTTCAGGTATTTGATAACCTAATATATTCACTTTGATAATATTTAAGAAAGTACTAAAGAACATTCAAAAATTTAAAAATAATGTATTTGCGTGGATTTGTTGTAAAGGAATAAATAACTTTAAACAATATCATAAAAATTATTTTACTAAAATAATATAACCTCTTCTATTCAGTCATAAAATTATAAATTATGATTCATGTCATTTGCATTTTCATATTGATTGCATCACAATAGAAGATAATATTTTAAAAATAAAAAGTCTTCAAAATCATCAATCATGAGGTTTCATAATAATATATTCGCTTACTAAAGAAATTCTAATGATATTAATAATAAATTGTATTTATTATAGTAAATGTCATTGAGATTCAATACATATGTGTGTGGCAGAACTGTATCGCAACACAGAAAATATTATTATCTATCATAGATTAACATTAAACATTAAATAACTACAAACAGTAATTTAAACCATGTAATAGTAATTATGTCACCCAAAAAGTACTAATGAGCCCATATTTTCTCACTTCATTGAACTTGAAAATAAAGGAAAAACTGTTTAACATCACTAAGCACTAATGGTTTTCTTAATCCAACTATTGAACAATTGACTAGTTATTAACGTAAATTAAGCTCAATGTATAATAAGAGTGTAAATTTTTTTGAGGTGATTGAGGATCATTCAGATTTTTAAAATACTAATCAAGAAAATTCTTATGAATAAAAGAAAACTATCAATTGAATTACCTTAAACCTACAATAAATCTGAACTATCAGTATTTGTTATTTCAAGAACATTAATCTTCTTGTTTTCGTTATATAACTTTCACTTATTCTATTATAAAATATAAAATATTTTCTAAAATAGTTCAAAACCGAAGAAATTTTTTGATATCTTAAATTTTATTGTCATAGATTTTAAATACATGATTGTGTTTCAAAACTTTAAATTAAGTTTCTTCTCAGAACAGAGAGGTATAAACAAAGGAATCCTGGAAATGAATTGACAAAGGCTTAAAGTATGCATTGATAACACTTTTTCTTATAGATAATTGCTAACTGTATTTTTTTAGTTATTAAATGATATAATGATGAAAATCTCATATCTTATTATCGGTTCAAAACTTAACAAAACAATTAAGGTTTTCATTTAAATCCACCTGACAAGGAATGTGTGGAGAAGTCCTATTTCACAAAATCTCATAAATCAAATCCAAAAATGAATATATTCTCGGCGAATGAGTTAATTTTTTACCTTTATTAATTGGATTTTAAACTGTTATTTTATCATATTTTATAATTTCATGCCTTACAACAGTTGCTTCAGATCTAATACACTTTTTCATATTAGACATTATATTACAGTTTCTTAAATTGCATACAAAACTCAAAAACTGTAATATAATGTTCAGTAACTTATAAAAAAAAGAAAACTTTTCAGTGACTTTGCATTTATTTATTGATAAGACTTGTTTCATGGAATGTGCACGAAAAGCTCTGAGTGTTTTACTTCAAACTGTCATTTTAATACATTATACAATCTCTTTCAATAGATCACTCGCTGTTTATTTTAATCAGTTTTTCATAAGCTATTACTATTGAGTTCATTTCAAAGTAAAATTTTTATTTCAATCTTATAATAAAATGTATGACGAATTTTTTTCAGGATTTTTTTATTTATAAAAGCTCAGTTCCCTTTTCAATAATCGCATTCAAATATGAAATATTTACTTTTACTTTAAAATTAAAATTACAAAATAAAAATTAATAAAAAAAATTAAATCTACAACTTTAGTGAATTATTTTATGAAAAAATTCTGAAGTTTCATCTGAACCATTGTACATATGGATCACCCATGCGTCTGTCTAAATGGGCCCCGGAATCAGCCGGATGTGGATGACCATAATCGAGGTCATTGTGTACCAAAATAGGGACAGGATTATATGGGGGTAAATATTGAGGCACTGGTACCGGAATGAAACTTTTCCCCTTATTGTTTCTTTCGCAATCATTGCCGATAAAAATACTGTACAAAATATTTTTAAAACATCAGATTCTAAGTTAAGCAAATAATCACATGAAAAATGTATCTATAAAAACATACGTTCGACCTCTTCCAAGGAAACCTCCGCGTCTATCTTTGATTATTACAGGAGATCCACATTTTTTGCCATTTAATAAAACTCTAAAATATTTTTCGATAGAATATAAAATTCACTTAATTTTTAATATGATTTTTAAAAAATTGTTCGATTATTATTTGACATACAGCGCATTTTCACGACGATCATGATCATAATCACGACGATCGCGATCATATTCACGAAACCTCTCATCGTAAGTACCAGTTTGAATAATAATAGACTCAGGTCTTCGTCGTCTTTCTCTATAATCTGTTTAAGAGAAAATTATGTGAATCATAATGAGTTATAGACATTTGACTTACATCTAGATTCAACTCGACAAAGATATGCAGCTAAAACTAAAATTATAAAACATTTTGAATTATATGACATTTTTATAAATTTTTTAAAAATCGTGTGTCAAAGAAGAATACTCAACAATGAACCAGTTATGTAACAATCAATGAGTTTTTATACAAAAATTACTTAAGCAGTTAAGGAAACGATGACTTTAACGCTGGTAATTATTTAACACTTAAATTTTGAATAGTGTTAAATATATACTTAATTAATTTGACTTAATATCAAAATTTACTCATGAATGCACATAAAGTCGTAGAGAACTATTCATTACAGCTTAATAACAGTACACATCTATATATTAAAACCAACTTAAAACTGAGATCGATTAGAAAACAATCAATACATTTTTGTAAAAATTAGTTTTTAATAGTTTTTTCTTTTTTAATATTCAATTTTATTAGTGCATTACTAGTAAAATTTCATTTTGAAAAGAACTCTAAGAAATATATGAAAAGAGAGACTGGAATAGAAAAACTTTATTTATACTGAGAGTCAACTTAACATCTCAAAGATATCCTTAGCATGTTCTCAGATTAAATTGAATTAATCTTTAATTATAAGCAAATATTGTTTTGTATTTTTCTGTAAAAATTTAGTTTTTATTATTAAGTTATAAGATTTCATAATTAAACTCCAACTTTAAGAGTTGAGACACAGGAAAATTGATAGAAATTTATGAATAATAAAGTATATGTAACAGAGTAATCAAATTGCTTTTTTAATACTTGATTGTTAAAATAAAAATTATTATAAATATTTTAATATAGATAACACTACATTAAATTCTTTTTAAAAATTCTTTATTAATTAGCTCATTAAAAACATATTTGCTTAGAAAAATATTATCGTAAACAGTTCCTGTCATTTAAGAAAATAAAAACAATTATTTCCTAATAAGTCAAATTTTTAAAGGTATTTATAACCAAAATCTAAATCATGAATTTACTCAAAATTTTTCAACTGCAGAAAAGTCACATAAATCATTTATAAGAAAAACTTGATTTTCTATATTTGAATTTGAATTTTCTGTAACTTTATTGATGTATTTTGAATATCTAATATTGAACTGACTATTAAGACAATGGGTTTTATTGAAAAATGAAGTGTAAAATTAAATAAAACACGTTTTACCGAACCAGTGATTTTTGCGATAGCTATCTATAACTTTTGTTCACACTTATAAAATTTGATTAAATTTAATTTAATCTAAATATGTTTTTATGCTCAGGTATTTACAAAAGTAGAAAGCAGAATAATGCTTGTTATAAGTCAATTCATAACTGTATTGGTCATTATGACAGCTGTAAATACGCAACCCTTTCATCGCTCACCACTAGAATCGCAATTTCTTCAACACAGATCAAAACTTGATAACATTTTTAATGAATTTAAAGCAGATCAACAACAATATTATACAGATCTTGAACTTGGAATCAATCCATATCCTCTCGAACCGATAGAAGACGGGTTTGAAAGGCGTGTGAAAGACCTCAATTCAAATTTTTAATCCAGATTTAAATTGAGAGTTAACTTAACATCACAAAGATATCATTCTTAAGATGGGCTCAAATTAAATTGAAAATGCCTTTAATTATAAGAAAATATTATTTTGTTTTGTTTCGTAAAAATGTAATTTTTGTTATTGAGTTATGAGATTTCAAACATTATCTCAAACTTTAAGAGTTGAGACACAGGAAAATATATTAAAATTTATGAATAATAAATTACATGCACTGGAGTTCTCTTTTTCAAGAACTAGATTGTAAAATGTCTTTTCAATACTTCTTTATAAAAAATTTTCTATTAGTTTTTATAAATATAAATAAATATGAATTCAAACACTACATTGAATTCATTTTAAAGTTAGAAATATTAATTAGTTCATTAAGGAACATATTTGCTTACAAAAAATGTTATCGTAAACAGTTTCTGTCATTTTAGAAAACATAAACAATTATTTTCTGGTATTTCAAATTTTTAAAGGTATTTTTCACCAAAATGTAAATCATGAATTCATTTCAAATTTTTGAATTGCAGAAGAGTCGCAAAAAGAGTCGCATAATTAATCTATAAGAAAAGCCTTGAAAACACATAACATATTTAAGGAAAAGTAGCCCATCATTAAAAGGTATCATTAAAGAAATTGTTTAATAATTATTGTCAAAAGAACTGATAAATACCAAGTGACTCAATTACAGTTCTCAATCGAAAACTATAGTGAAGATTGTATTTATTTTTCAACTTTAAAAAAAGGAAACTATTCCCTAAACAGCTTGATTTTCAATATATAATATGAGTGGACGAGAGTTATAATGAGAATAATTGAATGTGAGCCGAGAAGATGCTGCTCTACTTTGCCTATGCATTATTATTAAGTCTTAAAGGTTTAATTGAAAATATTATTTTGAAATAAACTCAATAGTAATGAATGACAATAGACAAAATTTTGTAGTGATTCAGTATTTATTTGTTGATAAACTATCACAAGTGAGCACGGTTGCCAGACCTCCACTTTTCAGGTGGAGTCTCCACTTTTTTACAATTTTCTCAACTCTCCACCACTGAGGTTAGAGTGGAGGCCATTTCTCCACTTTTCTGAGAAATAAATTTGAAAAACTTGAAGTTGGGAAGAAATTTTAATCCTCAAGTTCAAAAATCATTTTCTTAAACAAATCTATTTCAATCTTTATCAAAGATCGCAAATCCCTTTGAAATTTAATTTTAACAGCAGGTGTTCAAAGGACGAGAATTAATCTGATATGCTTTTATCAATTTTCGTATAAAACTTTTCATTCAAATCTATTTTAGTGTTTATGCTTATTGTTTATTTTAATAGCAAAATTTAGTGAAAATTTTATGCTTAATTAACAAAATTTTTTTGACAAACGAAAAATAATTGTATAAAATCTTTTTTAGTTTTCAAGCTTATTGTTTAGCTTATTTGTGAATTTCAGTGTGAATTTACTTCTTTTTGAATGAAATTTTTCTGATTCTTTAAAAATAATTATAAAAGATGTTCAAAAAACAAAAAACTTCAAATGAAGATAAAATTTTAAGTGTGAATTTGGTAAAAGCAGAAATTTGCACAAAAGTAAACTTTTCAATGTCTTGCTATGAGATTGTAGATTTTGTAAGCAAAAACTCAGAATTGATTAGAGCTGCAAAATCAAACGAGTAGTACAAATTAAGCTTAAATAAATAATATTTTCACCATTTTATATGTAATGAACAATTATTAATTGATAATAAAAAATTCTCAGAAATTAATCTTTTGATTTTTCCTTCCACTCTCAAAAAATTTACCTTACTCCCCCCTTTGATTTATTCTACACTTTTCAAATTTCCCAGATCTGGCAACCGTACAAGTGAGTAAAACAGAACAGTATTAATGATTATATTAAGAAAATATTGTTTTGTTTGTTCAGTGTCAATGAGTTATTGAGTCATTAAGTTATAGGATTTAAATGATTATCTCAAACTTTAAGAGTTGAGATAAAGAAAGAAATTTCAAACTTAATGATTAGTAAAGTTAATAATATTTAAAATAAAAACTTTCAGTAACACATACTATAAACCTTATTCATCAAGTATTTTAAAAGGTTATATAAAAGTTTTTATTAATGCATACTATAAGCCCTATTCACTAAGAGACATCTTCTCCTCTCACTTTCAATTGCAAAAATGAGTTGTCCGGTAAATTGCTTTACAAATTTCTTTAATTTTAATTTTCTGAAAATTTGCTGAAGTATTTTTGAATATTCATTATCGAACTAATTATTAAGAAAATGTGTTTTATCTCAAAATGAAGTGTCAAATTAAATAAAAAGCATTTAACTGAACCAATCATTTTTGTGACAGCTCTCTATAACTTTTCTCCACACATAAGATTTTATAAAATCTAATTCAATCTAAAATATGTTTTTATGTTAAGGTCTATGCTTTTGTGACACATATAATGGAAAGCAGAATAATGCTTGCCATAAGTCAATTCACGATGATATTGGTCATTATGACAGCTATAAATTCGCAGCCTTTTTATCCTCATCGCTCACCACTAGAATCGCAATTCTTTAAACACAGATCAAAACTTGATAACATTTTAAATGAATTTACAGCAGATCGAGAACAATATTATAGAGATCTTGAGCATGGAATTAATCCATATCCTCGCGAACCAATAGAAGATCAGTTTGAAAGGCGAATGAAAAACCTTAATTCAGTTTTAGATCCACCGGATGTACCAGTTGTGAGTGAGGCAAAAATTGATTTTGGTGGTTCGTGGGGCTCTCGACTTGATAGTTCAGTTGAAGTTCCGGTACCGGTGTCTTTTGAAGAAGAAAATAGATTGAAAAATTTACCGCTTCCTAAGTATAATTTACCCAAGAATTTCCGGTCGAGTATGTTTGATGATGATTATGGGTTTTCTTCCAGAAGAAGATATCCGTATTATCCACATTATCCACCTTATTATTGAGTGTGACTATGTCATTCTTTTTTGGCCTCAATATTGTTTTTTGTTTACAAATAAAAGTATTATTCCAGTTGATTAATTTGACTTTCATTATTTGATAACTTATTTTGTATTATGAAAACAGACTTGAAAAAATTGATTTTAAGTTTGAATCCCTGTTTTTTACTTAAACAATATAATATTCTTTTTAAATTAGATTTTCTGTCGAATGAGAGTTCAAATAACTTAATATTTTATCAATAATAAAATATTTTTTCGCTCATACAAACTTGAGCCTTCCATGATTTTTAACATTTGAAAAACGATCTTTATTAAAAGTTATCTGAGCTATTTATATAAAAATACTAAGCATACAAGTTCTTAAAAATTATGAAAAGTTCTAAAGATAATATGCTTGACTACAAAATTTAGTTGACAAAATTCTACAAAACAATAAGGAGTTGAGTGATATCTTATTAAGCATTGATGAACTCTGACCAAAAATAGCCACAAAAACTGATTAATACAAAAGCGCAATGAAATTATTTCCCACTGGTTTCATAAGCAAATGACCATAAGCTACTTAAATACAATATTATGCTCAATCTTAAGGTCGAATTTATTAACCCAAGATAAATGAAAACTAGTTAAAGATTGAGCTTCATAATGATAAACGTTTATAAATGATAAAAATTCAGTATTTTTAAAAAAATTTATTCAAATTATTTAAATGCTAATCATTTATGATAAACTCTGTTTATAGTTTCACTTTTAAGAATGAGTATTACAGTTCAAATACTTATATTTAGTCTGAATAAAGTTGTTGACAAAATTATTATCCATATCATAGACTTGATTTATGTCCACAAAAATGCCCTCTTTCTTGATATCTTCGAAACTATAAGCCCATGAATTCTTATCGTTCAAAATTTTATCACAATTTGGTCTCAGATTTTTCACAATAGACATCGATTGGTTTATCAATTCCATAATACTCAGGTATTTATAAATAATTAGCCGACCATCAGGTTTGATATCAGTTCTGTTAAAAAAACTTTCAAAATATTATTGCAAACATTTTTACTGTATTAACTCACTTATTGATGTCCACATTAAACATTTCTTGAGTCATAACACCAATACTATAAACGTCTACTTTTGTGTCATATTTTCTACTATTCAACACTTCTGGAGCCATGTATTTAAGAGTTCCTCTCAATTGTGTGTGCGATTGTTCTTCCTGATTATGAAACGCTGCTATTCCGAAGTCAGCAATTTTTACAAACTTTCCATTTATTCCTTTATTTATAAGAATATTCATAGGTTTCAAATCACGATGAATTATAGGCGGATCATGACTGTGTAGGTAATTAATGCTCTCTAAAATTTCTATCAATAGTTCACTCGCAATATAATAGCCAATGGGTGTGAGTAACTCTCCCTTAGGAATTTTGAAATGTTCATTGACTTTAAGCATAGCTTCTCTTAATGTGAATGAACATAAATCCATTTGAATGTGAAGTATAGCGTGATCCCCAGTGTTTGAGTTATCATTATCATCATATGTGGTTCCTGTTGAGTTTTCATAAGTTCTTATAGAATCTCTGAATTTTTTGAGTAATTCCGCATCATAGACTTCAACCCACGAAGACCTGTATTGCACAAAATAATCGCAATCAAGTTTAGCCCAAACTTTGAGTTCTTTAATTTTTTTCTGGAAATCTTCGGCACCTAAAATATAATTGTAAAAATTGACAAAAAAAAATTTGTCCAATAAATACTAAAATCTTTTTTGATTCTTCAAATCATAATAAATATCAACATCAGAATACACTGAATGTTATTATAGGTTCTTTGAAAATTCAAATTATAAGATAAAGAGAAGGAAACAATTTTTTATTTTAAAAACTTCCCACAAAATCATTTAAATCAAAAAGTTTAAATGATTACCTGTGATTAATATCTTCTTTATTGCATAGTCTTTATCATCAATTTTATTTTTTGCCTTAAAAACAGTTCCATAAGTGCCTCTTCCGATCACATCTGCTGTCTCTTGGAATTCATAACTATATCTGCCATTTTGCGTAAACAGTCCTCTAAAGGCCACATTGTTTACATTCCTAGACATTTATTTATTGTCAAGTTATGATTGTTTACACAAAATTAATAATTGAGAATAAATTATAATTTTTGATTTATTTTTCTGGATGTAATTCTTAATGTATGAAATAAAATATAATTATTTAAGTATAATCAATACATATAATATATAATTGTATTATAAAATTATAAAATGACTTCAGTTTTTCCTATTGTTATAGCAATACTTACAATCTAAGACTGCAATAATCTAAAGGTCGTGGCGATAATGAATTTTTGTTAGATAACAAGCACTCTTTACGTCTAGTCATTTTTAAATATTTCGTCGGGTGAGTTCTATAATGTTCTAAATCGAAAATTTTCACAAATGGAGTTATTCATAGATTCTTATACTCTTTC
>JAQFZT010002345.1:0-11878 GCA_034696325.1 Camisiidae sp. | reverse complement strand
GAGGTCTAAACTTTTTTTGAAAATATTTTTTCCATTATTTGTGACAAATAAGTTGAATGTGAACTAATATTTGATATGAAAATACTAATCGATCAAAAGGAACACTAATTTGAAACGTACTGTACATGAGTTAGAACTGTATCTTCAGTTTTAGTTTTGCTCACCAATAGCTTTCCCAAATTGCTGGATAAGCTTTAAATTAATAAGTTTATTGAAGCTCATACTTGAGACTTTAGTATCTGATATTGAGTTCAAAATTCAAAATACATTTTTTCAACTATTTGCACATTAAAATAACAATATAACTCGAAAATTTCGAATCCAAATAAACTTATAGAAAAGGCAAACATGGAAAATAACAAATAAGATTTTGGTAGTAATAATTTTTTCAGTGAATTTTTAACACAAAAAATGTTAGCGGCAGATGTTTTTCTAAGAAGCTTCTGAGCACGCATTATATAATACTTCTGTGCATTTTTTTTATTGAAAGAAATCATTCGAGTTAAGAGCCCTGAATGCAAAATGCTTTTATTTTAATAGCAAACTTTATTACTTTTAACTTTTAAGCGACTATAGTTCAGAGCACAAGATTTGCTTGAATTTTTCGTACAATGTTTGGTAATGTCTTATCGGAGAAAAATTGTAGAAAAATTCAATTAGCTATTACTTTAATGCCTCTGTTTTTCTTAAGCTTAAATCTCATCGAACTGTCAGAAATTTTGTGGTTTTCAATAGAAGACTATGCATTGAAAATAATTGAATCTTCTATTGAAAACCACAAAATTTCTGACAGTTCGATGAGATTTAAGCTTAATTTCAATTATTTTCAATGCATAGAAGACGTCATCAAAATTTGTGTTATGCTTAGCAGTTCATAGATAGCAATTGAGGGTAAAGTTAACGCCAGAACTTCACTACTTTATTAGTATTAATTGAAAAGCAAAGTTAATTTTACTTTATATCAAAATAAATTGAGTGATTCAAACAAATAGATTTCGAATTCAAATTTTATCCATTTATTCTCATATTTAGTTGAATGATAAATAACTTGAGCGGATGATTACTCCTCTTTTTGACAGAGTTCCGAACTCTTATGGGAGATCACAGAATAAATGCATACAAAAGTAAATTTATAAGTCCGAATTCGACTCTTAAAATATGAAATTCAATTCGAATATCTAACTATCTAAAGCGCTCGAGTTCCACTTGAAACCAGCCATTTATTTAGAAACATAGGTTTGAGTTTTGAGTTAAGATGACAAGTGGGCTGAGCTGCTGATTAGGCTTTAGAAATTTTTTGGTTTACAGAGGATGTTGAGATGAGCTCAAACTATGCAAAGTTTGAGGATGATTAGTGAAATATCAGAAAAGTAATTCTTATCTTTATGAATGAATGCCTTTTAGACATCTCGTTATCTCAGGAACGATTGATATTGTGTCTGAAAATCATTTTTTTTCAATTTCTATATTGTATTGCTTTTCTAAATTTTCAATTATGTTGTTTAAGATTTCTAAAGAATGTGAAAAGAATTGCATTGAATTGAAAAGAATGTGGATATTGCAATCAGAATAGCGGAAAATACTGTATAGTCAAGAAACCAATCAATTAACTGACACTCCTGTGTATTCAACAATTTTTTCTGGAACTCTTAATTATAATCCATTCTTAAGTCTAAAAAATTTGAAAGTAAACGGAATACATAAAAAACTAAGTTTACAGTCAAAGTTAGATGTAATGAAAATATGATTGATATCTTCAAGAATTTCAAGTCTGACTTAAGCCACTAATAATTCTTATTTCAGATAGAGATAAATAAATTTTGAATCATTTATCATAATTTCATTCAACTTTTGGATTGAAGAAATTTATTAAAAATCTCTAAATTATTTGGAAAATTTATTTATTTTTGAAAAGTATTCCTAAACATTGATGATTTGATATAATATGATTCTTTTGAACAACAAAAAAATACTTGAATAGTGGTTCCAAAAAGTTTTCATCGAAAGTGGTATGTATTATATGGAAATTTGCATGAGATAAGCATCAAATGTTTGCAATGCTGACATTTTTTATCCTTTCATAGATAGAGTTGATTTTAATCAATGTTGAAATGAAATCCAGAGAGTATAGTTCGCATTTGCATTTGAGTAGATGTTCACTAAAATGAATGTTGAGGAGTCTTTTTGAGTTCAAATAAAATTACAAAAATAAGATGAACTTCAATAAAAAAAAAAGAAATAGTATTCTTGCATTATATCATTGTATTTCTAAGAATAGATGTATTAAATTGGAAACAGTAGAATTGGAAAACTTATGCAATGAATTTAAAATTCGATTACATCTCTGCTTTGCTCTCTTCCATAAAATCGAAATTTATTACTTACTCAAGTAAATAGCAATTCATAGCAAAGCAAAATTTTTGAAAATTTTTCAAAAGGTGCAATTACTTGAAATGCAAACATTTAATGCACATTTAGACGAGTGGGTAATGCCCTGAGTCTAAATTTTTGAATTAAATGTTCTACTGATATGAATCATGATCTGATTCCAAGTCAATAATATTTTCAGAAAAATCTAATAATACTATTGTATATCATTAGGCATTCTTTCTAAGCGGGGAAACACTTCGTTATTTCTCAAATTTTGACTGTATTGACTCATTCTAAGAAATTTTGCATGAATTCAAGTTATATTCACTCGACGATTGCTTGAAATAATGGTATACATAAAGAATTCTTTGTGTAAAGGAATAGATAGTGTTCATAACTAAAGTGAAACAAATGTTTTCAAATGTTTTATTTATTTAAAAGGTTTTCATAAAAAATTCAAAATGAATGAATTTATGCAGAAAAATAGAAAGGTTAAAACTAGCCTTGTAAAATTTACTAAATTTTTTACAATTTAGCATCAAATTTCAAAATACAGAAGAATGTTCATTCATATCATTGTAAAGAGGAGGTTGAGTAACATATATTCACCACAATTAAACTCAGAAAATTAAATTCTTTCAAATTATTGTCTAATATTATATTCAATTGATAATCATTTTTCCACTCTTTTATTTGACTCTGAAAAATGTACTAAATTTTGTATGAAAAAATCAAATTTAGCGCTAAATTTAGTACTTTTGCAACACTAGTTAAAATTAATTCAAGACATCATTTCTTTTGCTGTATTTTATGCTCTAAAAGTTTTACACTTATAGAAATTCGCTCAAAAACATTTCAAACAAACGAAATTAATTTTAGTGAAAAGCATTTTGAAGTGACGATTTGCGTAACAGTCATATAAATTTTATACATTTTAGTTCAATAAGTAAAAAGTGATAAGAAAGCCTATTTTCAACTTTATTTAATATTCAGTTTATACTTTTGCTATTGATTTAGTTCTCGAGTGATAAATAAATAAATATATCTATACAAACCTATAGATCGGAAGTTACAGTTTAGTCGAATTCCTATAATTTGTTTGTTAAATGAATTAATGAAACTTAACCCGAGGATAAGAAAGTTGTTAATGCTCTTAATAAGACGGTAGCAGTTTATGTTTGGAAAATGCCCTTTTGTTGCAGAGTCATCGCTATAAACTATTTGATGAAATTAGTTCCCAAAAGTTTACTAACTTTTGCTCTTTCAGCTTCTTTTAACCCTTTGAACGGAGTCTCACGTAATTCTATTTCTATTCTTTGAATTCACGAAATCAAATATTGACAAAAAAAACTTTCATCACAATTAAACAATTCTTCTACTAATCAGATAATATTATGCTAAGGAAGGATTCTTTTAAAAAAAACCCTCATTTTACTCGTTTTTATAGAAAATGTTGATAATTAATCAGAAAATTGAGATAAATTCACGATTAATTTTTAATTAAATAAAGTAGTTATTAATTTTAGCTCAAACGCCCACACGATATCTGATTGAATGAGAATAAATTTGAATAATTCTTGATTCTAATTAAGGCAATTAAGATAAAAACTTAATTAATTTCATGAGAGATGAGATTCTTTTATGTTTACTCCTTTAATAGAAACTGAATAACAAAAATTAGAATTATTTAACATGTACATTAAGGGCATCTCATGAGTTTTAAGAGAAAAACTTTATTGATTTTTTCTTATCCTGTCTTATCAAAGCTCACAATTGAATGATTCCAAAAACTAACTCATATTTTGAGTTTTATGCGAAAAAATTCATTAAACTCAAGTTTTGTATAATTATTTGAATCATGTTTGAGACATATTTTACTGTTATGACCAATTTTTCTATTTAAATGAAAAAATCGATACTTTTAAGTAACAAAAATTCGCTTTGAATTAAATTTTGGAAATTAAATAACTTCTTGAAGCATTGTTCTCTTGTTATCAATTTATTTTGAGCCTTTAAGTATTGAAAATTTGATTTTAAGAGAATATACATTTATTTAATAAATTCAAATTTACATTCAATATTTTATGATTGTTTAGAAATTCGCGAGAAATGATTAGTTTAGATCAATCGGATTGATAATCGTTTATCTAAAGAAAAATCATGTGCAATAATTCAACGCCAGTTTCTGTTAAACAAATGTCCGAAAATTTGTTATTAATGACAAAATCTTTAAACTCTCACTTATACTGAATAAATAAATTTTCAAGAATGTCATGATTTTAAAAATTGGATTTGGCTTTACTTCAAACCATTGCTATTTAATTGATTTTTTGACCAAATAATTCGTTTTTTAATAGTTTTCCAACTTTAACAAAGTTTGAGGTTTTAATTTATTTTTTCTGTAATTCTAAAACTGACAAGAATTTGAAGAAAATTTTTTATTGAATTGGAATAAATGGAATACAAGTTCGATAACATTCTGTTTTGTAAACTTTTTTTTCAAGCAAACACTTTTAATTGATTTGAAAACTACTTAACTTCAGTGCAAAAGTAAAATATTATAGTTTTGTGAAGATATTTCTGTGATTTTCGATGTGAGTGACTGTTAAGTAGTTCAAACCTGTTTAGACATCTTAGAGTCAAAGCATACAATTCATATAATTAAATGCGAATACAATTCATAATATGTTTTAAATAGAGTGGTTTTTAACATTTTAATTATAAGTTATACATACTTTTATGGTATCATTTTGAGCAGAGGACGTTTAATTAATACTTGACCTTAAGCTTTATCATAGTTTTTTATTTTTTTGCAAATAGTCTCACGATTTGGCAGTTTATTTAATAATTACAATACTTTTTGCATATCTTTTAGTGATTTTGTAATTTCGTATTTTGCCTCTGTTGGGCATGATTTATAAGAACTTAAGATTACAATGTTTTGGATATAAACAAAAAATTTACTGTTTTCCTATTCATGAATTTTCATTATGTTTGCATTTTGTGCGCTATTTCTTATTTCAAATATTCAAAGAAATTGCTTTAAAGTAACATAAATTGTTAGAAGTCTGAACTTTAAAAGTAAAGACATGCCATTATACACACATAGATCATTTGATAATAGGTTATAATCAAAATAAACTTAATTTATGTGAATTAAAACAACTTGAATACAATCGATAAATTTGAATCTATTCTAATCGAAAGTTAAGCTACAATTTAAAGATGAAATATTTATAATTGATAATTAGAATCTTTTTACAAACTCTGCTCAAAACAGAAAATACCGGTATTTGACATACAGATAACCAAAATTATATTTGTGTAATATTTTTATCACAGGCGTTGCGCTTAACTTACTTAACAATACGATACTCAGCCATTAAATAAACTGATTTTTACAAAAAATAAATATTAATAGACATGAAATAACTAGATTTGTATCGTATTTAACACGAAAGACACCACCGCCATCACCATCTATTTGATTATTCTTGACTTGACTACCACTTGGCTTTTGTGGTTCTATCAAGTCGTTTGTCATCCTGTTCTCTTCGTTTGAAAATTCATGTGAAATTTCTGTCGAAACAGCCAAGAATTCATAATTTCCTTCATCTATTTTATTATTATTATCTATCATTGTTATGTTGTTATCGATGTTATTCACAATGTCTGGGAATAGATTCTGAGCTTCATTTTCAACTTCTGGTGTTATAACTCTTTCAGTTGAAGGTTTCGGTTGACATGCATTCAGAATTGACTCGTTTTGTCCTAAACGCAAAACTTTGATTTGTTCGCCAATCGCCAAATCACCAAATTCTCTCTTAACAGTGCACTTAATGGGCTTTAATTCACGCTTAAATAGTTGTCCGATTGTTCGTGACATATTCGTAAACCAAACGAGACGACAATCGCATTCGAGTCTATTTTCTTCAAAAAATAACAAAAACAACAGTTATTTAAATTGATTTAAACTTAAGACTCAAACATAATTTCCAATAAGATTAGTATTGATGAAAGTCCTGACAATAATCACAACAAATGATCAAATTATCTCAAATAAAAAACTTATTTCAAAGTTGAGTTAAACTTAAGTTAAAGTTAAATTTATTTATTCAACCAATACTTAAACCTCTTCAGACATGGAATAACAAAAATAAAGTAAAATAAGCAAATTATTCTGTGCTCTTCAATACATTCTTCAATACTATTCTAGATTTACGTCATTCGGTTCAGTCAATTAAAGTGTTGCTAAAATTGAACTCTGGATTCACTAAATTTCATTGGGAGCCAAAATAGAGAAAGAAAATCCAAACTTTTTTAGGGATGATCAGGAATTGAAAAGATTGGTTTTATAGAATCAAATACAAAAGTATAAAATATACTCTCAAATATAAGATAAGTATAAAAGTATAAAATATACGCTTTAAGGAGTATGTAATTCAACTGAATTGAATCATTTAGATTTAAAACCCTTTCAAGCAATAATAATTAATGGTGTCAAAGGTTTTGAATTTCAAATTATATAAATACAGACAATAAAGCAATGAATGGCTTTGCAATTTAGAAACCTCTTTAAGCATACTTTTTCATGTTTTATGTATAGTTGCAAATTAAGGTACGTTTCGGAATATAATTGAATTTTAAAACTTTTTGGAAGAGTTTGTAGTTTTTAACGATGTTCTGGCGCTGACATCTAAAGAAAGCTTTCGCTTTTCAGTTCTATTAACCTTTTGCGACAAAAGATATTTTTAATAACTTAAAATATACAACTAAGTAGTTCAAGCTCTGCAACACTTAAAAATCCATTAAATTCAAGTTAATGTTGAAAAATCTGATTTCTTAGATTCGAAAAGCATCAAATTTCAATTCAAACATGCATCATATGTGAGCTTAAATGCTTCCGTTTTTCAAACTCATTCCCCTATTTATTGGGATTTTATTCTACAAGAGCTGTCATCTAAAAAATCGTGTAAAAGATCCTCAAATCAAGCGTGAAATTTCAAATTTTGTTATAGCATTGAAAAATATGTCTAATTTTCTGGTTAAATATTTTGATAGTTGGCTAGAATTTGCAACCTTGAGATATGAATAAATATTTCTACAGAAGTTCAATAGAATATTGATATAAAAGTAATAGAATTGAAAAGACAGTCACTGTATGTTAAGTTTTGAGAAAGTCTTTTTGCATTGCGTTAATTATAAGAATTATTTTTGAATCGATGCTCTGATTAAAAGAGTGATAAATAAAGCAAATTTTATTTGCAATTCAATTAGATTGTAGTTTTTAAGTACTATTATTACAACAATAACGAAAAAATATGTCATTTTGAAAATTGTTTGAATGAATAACAAATGTAAGTTTTAATAAACTAAAAGTCAATAAACTGGTTACAAATTTATCTTGACTTCACAGATTGGATGTTTTTATGAAACATGTTGTTTTTATAGGGTGTATAATGTGTATAACGAGTAAATCTAATCTGAATTCATCAATCATTTAGATGTAAAATTACACTTGACTGGCCATAAAATATTTTTCGACATGAAGCAGTACTAGAAGGCATAATTTACTAATGGAGGGCAATGAAAAACTATATCTAAACGATCTCAGACACATTATTTATTAAATGTCATGCTGTACTTTCATTTAATATCCGGATATTTTGGTCGGCAAGCCTTTAGCATTGAGTTGCTATTGTCGTCCTAAAAATATTTTATTGCACTAGATTTTTACTCCTAATGTTTTATGTCACTTTAGAATATAATATTGTACATAGCGTTGTATCTCTTGTCACTTCTTTTTTGCTTTAATTGTCTTTAGACCTATTTTTCATCGCCAGTTCTCTCAAAGTTTTCTAATATCAGACTTTAATCAAAATAAATAAATTATGAGAACCATATCATTTGAAATGTCAAACATTTATTTGTAGAATTCACTACAATAAAGACTTCTCACGAGAGCTGAATTTTGAAAACATAAATCAAATATTCTTGCTTTTACTCTAATAGAGCAAAACTATTGTATTTTATACTTATTATATCCATTTAGAAATAAATGCAACACTACTACAAACTTATAAGCATTAAACGAAAACAATGCCCTTATATTATGATTTTTGAAGACAGAATTATGCTAAAACTTCAATTTTGCCATTGTATTAAATTGGGATTTTATTCTGATGACACGAAGCGATCATATTTATGTCATTTTTTCACGGCATTATTTTTGCATCGTGTATTTGATTGTCTGCTCAATTTTTGCAAAAATTGTTCCATAAATTCAATAAATTGTAGCCTATGTGCTCTTCATTTTAATACTACTGTAATTATTTATGATTTATTGTAGTTCTCAAGGCTTAGTGAAATTAGGCGTAATAAAAGTTTCTGTTTTGTTATTTTCCAGTCAATTTTTTCACATTTTTATTTTTCTTTCAAATTCTCATGAAAACGGAAATTATAACAAAAAAAGGATAATTTTAACATAATGTGGGCGAAAAACCATTAAGAGACTTGTGCAACACAAGAATTGACAGCACAAGTTTAGATGATTTTAAGTTATCTGATCCAAGAATTTGCACCATGAGGTGGGCTTCTAATTACAATTAAAGCATTCATGTAGAGAAACGTCAACACTATATTAGTCAAATCTTCTTGTTATGTCATTTTAGCTATTACTCACTTGAAAATTTTTTTATAGGTGAAAGTTGTTAGCGTTAGTTTAAGAAATAAGCTTTTCAAGACTTTGGTACTTCATTTGGGGAATCTTATTGAACACAACTCTTCAAATGATAAGACTTGAAATCACAGCATATAATAGGAGCAAAAAGGAATCAATTTATAAATAAGTTTACTTAAGTGTTCAAGTATTTGGAGTATTGCAACAAATAGCAATTGAGATTTACCTAATAACTACCTTTTAAATTTGATTTGACATTCAGATTAAGATTGAATGAATGAAATGCAAGATTTATTTATGAAAATAAAATAAAAATAGTGATTATAGCATCTTATAATCCGTTTAGAAGAAATAGAACACATAACTACCTTCAATTCAGATGAATACTTTGAACTTGAATTTTTTTTCTCTTAATCATATTAAAAATTCAAAAGAATAACACAGTCACACAAAATGAGATTTCATATATTATGGTTTAAAATTCATATTTCATTTGTATTCAGACGTTGTGGGTGTTATAGCAGTTGAGTAATTGCTTAAAAGGAATTAGAGTGAATCGTGTTATTGATAACATGATGATATTTTTGACACCTCTTTCTCATTAAAAATTAAGTCATTCAACAAAAAAGGCAGCTTTTCGTTTCTGTTTTATTAGTAGAATAACTTTATTAGAAAAAAATTGGTAAAAACAGAGTGAAAATAAAAGATAAGACTTTCTTTATGAAAAATTACAAATAAGTCTAAAAATTAATCAAATTTTCATGTCATTTCATGTCATGAGTTAAATGGTTTACTATTGATCAAGTGTTTGTCTCATCGAATGTTGATGTGAAATCTTATCATCATTGAGAACAAATCTTTAATTTTCAATAATTAATTAAAGTTCGAACCATTACATTCTGGTTTTAACCATTTTTTTAATAACAAACTAATTTAAGAAAAAGTTAGAAAATGAATTAGTTTAAGGTGAACTTCTTCTAAAAAGATATTCAATGTAAAACTTTTTTATAACATAGTTTTGAGGATAGTTATAAACAATGAATATTATACTATATATAAAAATGCCTGCGTTTGAATTGGAAGAAAAAATGTTTCAATTTAGGTTAAATCAAGCATTTGTAAGCAAATGTGCGAATAGGAAATTTAATTAATCTTTTATTTATTCAATGACTTGATTTTATTATTATCAGTAAGCAAGCAATGCAATAGAAATTATTATATATCTTATACGAGTATAAAATAGAGATCGGTATCGGGTTTTTAACCGAAATTTTCTTGTTGGGTCTCCATCGAGGAGGACCTGGAGACTAATTTGAGCCTCAAAATTGATTTTTATCATTTTTATCTTTGTATTTTAGATACTTATTTTAGAAAGTAATAAATCTAATTTTCGAAGCTTTGATATTGAAATAAAAATTAGACGAAACTTTGAAACTAAAAGTCAATAAACTCGTGTTTCTGAATAAAATTGCAAACACTCAAAAATTAATGTTTTTTACCTATGAATATAACTAAACATTTAGAACTTTAAAATTAAATGCTCTAAAACCATATCAAGTTTTTTAAGTTTTAAGATAGTATAGACTCGACCGAAACTTGATACAAATAAATTTTCGAGACTCGAGAACCTCATACCCAGCTCTAGTATAAAGTTCTCCACACATGAAGAACTTAAATTACTTGTAAAAAACTCCATTCATGAAAGTTGTCTTTTGTAAAAGTTTAATGCTTTAGATTTCTAAAATTGAATTGAAGAAATAAATCTTAAAAATGCTCTGAAAGGATGCGTTTCAGACCAATCAATCAAAAAAAATTAGTGGAAGGACACCCCCTGTAATGACCCGCAAACTACGATCAATCATTTTTGAAGCTTCAGTAACTGATCTCATATCCATTCAATACCTGATACTTGTATTTTTGGCTCAATCTATTCATCTCATAAGTATCTCAACGGGTTTCATCCATTTCATCAAAATTTTGATTTTCAATTTCTTTTTCAGTCATACATGTCTTCAATATTATTATAATAAAAGAATAAATTAATTGCTTTTAGGAAAAGTTTGAAAATTTTCCTCAACTTAAGTGCTTTCATGTAATGTTTATAGTTATGGCTCTTTGAAAAGCATGAGTTTAATCAATAAATTAAAGTAAAGAAGTGAGAGGAGGACTATTTTAACCTCAGAATATAATAATATATTAATTTTTAAAGCTTTTGAGTAAAAAACATTTCTTTTATTATTGCATAAATTATTCTCAAGGCTTAAGTGACCTAAAATTTGAAAAAGAGTTTAGACATTAATTTTTAAAATAACATGACTTCATCTGTAAGAGTCACCAAAATATACTCCATAGAGAAAGTGAAAGAGCATTTTCTCTCCAAATATATAGTTTTGGTTATGAATAAGCTCTTTGAAACAAATCATTTAATATGCAATTTATTATTACATCAGAACAAAATATAGTTATCTTATCTCAACATTAATTTATGGAGAGGTGGGGTTCATCTCTAACAAACTAACGAGTAGTTGAATGCAAAACAAATATAAAATGTATAAAAAGTTTCTTTTTAGTGATGTCATAAAACCGCCCAAACATTGATTATTCCTTAAAAACTGTAGGACTTTCTATCAATTAATAATCAATAATTACTAATTTCTGACTTAAGAAAGCCATAATTAAATGCTTCAAATGAAGTCCATAAGATTGTGACGAAAAGCTTGTTTTAAATAATTACTAAAATTGGGTTTGACTTAAGGAAGTTTTAGACTTAAAGAAGTTGACTTAAAGTGGTTACTGTAACTGTAGAAATATTAAGATGTGAGAGAATTG
>JAQFZT010002344.1:0-11880 GCA_034696325.1 Camisiidae sp. | reverse complement strand
ACAAATAAAATTAATTCAACTTTAAAATACTATATTTTTATTCTATATTATTTCGCAAAACCAGGTCTTAATATAATGTTATATTTAACTCATGATTCCGGATCTCACATATACGGCCGTTTTGGTGGGGGATTAGTTTTGATAACTTTCATGTCCGAAATATTCTTCTTAACTTATATCTCCGCAGAAGTTTCAAAAGCAGCGCATTATTCGTATCCACTTTTGTATTACATTTATGGTCCGAAGTCATATCTCAACAAAAAATAGACTAAAAATTCTGACATTCATTGAGAAATTGTACGGACCTAATATTGGATTCTATTGCTATGATTTATTTCCAATGAATTATTATGAGTTCAGCCAATATATATATAGTTGGGCCACAAATTATTTTCTCATTATTAGTTTAATTTAACTTCAGTATGAATTGTGTGGTTTCTGTATTAATATGGCATACATTGTATCTGATATACAGTTACTTTTAATGTAAAATCTAATTAATGTTTGAAAATTATTTGAAGCTTAACTCCAAAGCGATGGTTTCTCTATGATTTATCTGTCATTTATATTTGTTATATATCTAAATCATCAAAATTATGCCATTTTTTGTCAATTATATCTAAAGTATATGCGAAACTTTCTGCGAGTTTTATATTCCTGTGAAAAATTTGTGAATTTACTTGACTTTATTAAACAAATTCTAAGTCATTTCTAGACTTTCGATTTCTAGGCTTTGTAGACATAATCTTTTTACGATTCATTGGAATTACAAGATTTCTCTTTAAAATTGTTTATTCGATCCGTTTGGCAGAAGAAATTTTTGAATGAGGGTATTTGAGCCAATCCATCGATCGCTAACAGATGCACTACAGTACTACAGGTCAAAGTTTATTTAAAGTTAGTGATAGTGAATTCTTTAATTCCATCATAACTAGATTTTTTATTTTCTTTTATTTGATCATCTTTAACATATCTGAATATTCAAAATTATCTAAATAGTAGTGTATACATACCAGTCCTAGGAGAAGCCATTTCCTTCCGACGAGCGAAGCGATTTAAGTATTCGGTTGAACCTGAAATAGTTGGTGACTCTCAAGTAGGAAAAAGGTAAGTGAAGTCGGGAAGGTTCGGGCTGCAACAGATAAAAGTCAGAACATTGAAAAACCCTAAACGTCGACCATTACTGAATGCTATGCACATCTATGTATTCGTTTTGTTAATTGCTATCCAATATTTCCAGATAATAGTCTGGTCCTATAGTATTGTCATAACATTCATGTAATACAAATTCATTGTAATCTATTTGTTCATAATTATCTTCAATCTCGAATGAATTCATTCTCTCATTTTGTGCAACAATTTCTATTGCATTCGACTTCTTGTGTTTTCGATTACATTTTCTGTAAATGAGTATTGAAATAATTGTTGATATCAATAAAATTATAAAAAGCAATAATAAACTTATTATAATAATAAGAGTTAAGTTTGCAGTATTTTCTTGTAATGAATTTGTTTCGCCTGTTCTTCAGTTTTAAAATCCCGTTTATAATTAAAAATAAAAGTTGAGAATTGATAAAGTTAATTAATTGAATTCATTTCATATATAATCTTTACAACTTTCACTTGAATCATAACTTCAGGACATAAACAGCGATTCTTATAGGAATCAATTGGGAGACAGAGATGTTTACAATTATTTTTAACGCATAAATTACTAATATTTGGTTGTTGTGATGAATGTATTATTTTAAAAGCCCCGATGAAATGATCGTTTAAGACAAACTGAGAAAAATCGGTGCCAATTGTATCGGTTTTATAAATGCTATTAAAACAATAATCCATTGTATAAATCTAGTTTTGTAATCTATTGGGAAATTCATTCGATGAATAAATAAGTATGTTATCATTTCCATTATAGTTAAAAGAATACATTTCATTTAAGTATTTAACTATCCAATAGATTCTTCTGCCCGGGAAATCAATTGCAATTAAATCTTCTCCTCCAAAGTTCAATTAAAATTCAATTCAATTCAATCTTTTGAAACTTTATTTTCACTTATCTCCTCATCAAAAAAGTTATATAAATTTTGTCATTGAAAGAGGAATAATTATTATTAACTTAATTTATTCATATTTTTTACAGTACGACAAATATTCCATTCAAACTAATTGATACATTAAGTATAAACTTTATTAAAAGAATTTTTCTGCAAATTTAATTACACAAAATCAGTTGAAAGATTCAATAAATTTATAGATTTTCATGCATACAAGTCTCGTGTAAAATTAAAAATGAGTGCATTATCTCAAAATTGATAGATTTCATAATTTCAAATCTTATGATTGATTGAAATGATTTTAGTTTTGAGAACTTATAAAAATTCTTACGAACATTGACACCGAATCAGGAATATATGTTATCATCTTCTGAAATATATTATTATTCTATATGTTTTGTACAGATAAAAAATATTTAAAATGCAATCAATTTTGAAAGTGACGAATTTGATTATGAAAAAAATCTATATAAATAATAATGAAATATGAAAAGCAACAAATTAAAAACTATCAGTTTTTTGGATTCGTAAAACAACTTTCGATTTCTTCATTTCTTATTTCATCCAATTTCACATTCAATACACACGAAATATTTATAGGAATGTCATGACTCTTATACTGATCATCACTTAATGGCGTATTCAAACAGTCACACTTCGTATGGTTAACCATTTGAATGCACTCAACATTCTCTTGTTTATTAGACTTTTTAACCATGAAATAAAGTGTCACATTTTCAACTTCGATGGGTTGACACGAATGGACAGAATGCACACAACAACCACTTCTATCACTACATCGATGTAATATTGTTGCGCGCGGTGTATACCTATATTCTGAATAAATTCGATGAGAAATATATACCAATTCTGGTTTTGGTTCTGAACATTCACCAAATTTTTCAATTAGTTTATAATGATCTTCAGCTAATTTATAAAAAGCATTTTTATCACTATTTTTACACAAAACAAATCTAAACAAAAAAAAAGTGAAATATATTTGCAATATTTCAAACTTCATTTTTAAGTGTTACTTTTCAAACAAACTCTAAGACTCGCGAAGTGTTTTTCGTATTTATGTTATAATTGAAAATTGATTCGGCCATGAATTTTTCGCAATCTTTATGCCCTCCAGACCTAATCCTTCACAATATGAGACCTGAGTTAAAGCTGGAATTATTAGTGGCATAACTTGATTCCCTAATTATAGGGGAAATTGATGAAATTTGCAATTGTATCAATATTAGCATTAATTATGAATCTATCGATAAGAAAAGGAGAATTTCCCACACTTTGGAAAGTCTCAAAAGTATTTCCACTCCGAAAATCTGGTAATCGAAATGATTCTAATAATTATCGACCTATAGCTTTGTTTGAGAAATTTTAGAAAAAAATGTGTATAAATTTTTCAGCGATTTTCTTAAAACCAGTAAGTTATTATCGGAAATGCAATTCGGTTTCAAGAAATATAATTCGACGATTGATGCGATCCTAAGCGTAATAAAATTATGTACTTTTGCATTGAATGGTAGATCAAAATGTGTTATTATATCCATTGACTATAGAAAAGCCTTTGAAGTGGTAGCTAATTGGCTAAAGTAGTCAAAAGATTAAGAAGAACTGTTGATAAAATAAATTTATAAATTAAATTAAGATAAGATAATAAAATCAAAAGTATTCAAGTATTTGAAGAATCAATCAATTATTTCAATATAAAAGACTTTTTCTATGAATCATAAATGATTTCTATCGATAGTTTTAGCTCTAATAATGAGTAATTTTTAATAATGACTAAACATTAAAAAAGTGTTGATAACTGCATCGCTGCCTTACACTGAAGTACAGAGGTTGATAAACAGAATATTCGGGCATTGTTGAAGTTGAATTACTCTTTATAGAATTGTCTCATTTTAATAAATGATATATCAAATTAAAGCCCTTTTAAATAGCCTTAATTTAATATATAATAAGTATAGAATATAATTGTAATTTGGTTTTAATTTCTATTAAAAAATGATACTCCGATAAAAAAGTTTTTACTCTATGAGAAACTCTATGGCGTTTTAACATTGCGTCAAAAAGTGGTAAAAGTCGAAAAAATAAACATTTTTTAAACAGTAAAATCTGATTGAAATCAACTTTTTTGAAGATTTCTTTCTTATTTTCATGAATTAAAATAACATTTCCTTGAATTCGAAAAAAATTATTAATTAAAAATTATTAGAAAATTTTTTAAAATAAGTTTTAGCAAAATTTAGTTTTACGATAGTTTTCGGAGCATCTTTTTTTAGATTAAAATTAAAATCTAAACTACAATTATTTTGTATACTTATTATATATCAAATTAAAACTATTTAAAAGGGCTTTAATTTGATATATAATTTATTAAAATCAGACAATTCTATAAAAAGTTATTCAACTTCAAAAATGCCCGAATATTCTGTATATCAATCTCTGTATATATTTCATTTTAAGCAAATTTGGGCTTTTCTTTTGGTCATAACCGTACGTGAGATTTTGGAAAAATAATAATTATGAAGAAATATGAAACATAACTTTTCATAGTGAAAAACTAACAGAAAAATAGTTCCCAATATAAATAAGTGATCATTTTCACTACTCAGACGAGTTCCTTCAGAAAATTCCCGGTACAATTCATAGACTATTGTTTGACTATATGCTTCTCTTCTGGCAATTTTTTGCAAATCAAAATAACACCCAAGTGCGGGGTAGCCAAGTAACACACTACACTTAATAAAAGCTCGCTGCTCTTGCCTAGTAATACTTGTTCGAAGTTCGTTAACTTTTGGCCTCCCGACAAAACTGAGACAAAAAAGCGTTAAAAATAAGTAAGACTTCATGACCCACTTTGTTTTACACTAATGGGTTATAATATAATATAAACATGTTTACATCTCTAACAGTCCATGAGATATGAAATTCCGGTTTTCACTGGTTTCATTTGATATTTGTTCATTATTATCTTCAATCTCGAATGAGAATGAATTCATTCTCTCATTTTGCGCATCAATTTCTATTGCATTCGACTTCTTGTGTTTTCGATTATATTTTCTGTAAATAAGTATTGAAAAAATTGAATGATATCAATAAAATTATAAAAAGCAATAATAAACTTATTATAATAATAAGAGTTAAGTTTGCAGTATTTTCTTGTAATGAATTTGCTACATCTGTTCTTCAGTTTTAAAATCCCACTTATTATTAAAAATAAAAGTTGAGAATTGATTAAGTTAATTAATTGAATTCATTTCATATATAATCCTCACAACCTTTTCTTCGTTGATACCTCACTTGACCAGATCCGAGCAGAAAATGACCAGTTCTGATCAATTGACTTATAAGCGATGATATTTCAAAATTAACATTCACTCTTATACTAATATCGTTTGACCAAATGACACGTTTTCGGAAGACCAGCCCTTAATTTTGCATACGATTGGATTTATGAAGACCAACATGATAATTAAATAAATAAATAAAAACTTAAATTACTTCAAAACAAACCTATAAAGAAAAACACAGAGAAGTGGGAAAGTGATGACTAGAAGTATTGCCAATCCAATAATAATCACCAATTCAATGCTGGATGGCCTTGGGTTATTCACTATATTATTGAACAAATACAGAGTATTTAATATTAAGATGAGAACTAAATTACTTGATATATGTCTCACTTGTAAATAAAACTGAATTCATAAATAATTGAACATTATCGCTTGAACATGATGGACTTGTACATGATGCGATTCCAAATTTTGATTCAATTGATATTCAATGTCAATCAAAATCATACCATCTTTTGTTGAGTTTGTATTTATTGGTTTCAAGTATAGATCATTTGTGAATTGCTTGGTTGGATTTTTAATGGTATGTTTTATGATTTCATCTGAGATGCCATCTTTGGCAGTTATTAGATAAAAGATATGACCTTCTTTAAAGCAGTCATCTTTGAATTTAAGCTTCACTTGAATATAACGGTTAGGCAACAACTTTATAGATTCCTGAACATCAATGACTCCTATAATTTATAATTACAATCATTTAAATTGTTGATTTACTTGAATCAAGTATTCAACACTAGTTACCTTTACAGTTAACACTTTCATCATGATTGAACTGTGAATTTGTTGTGAAAGATTTGTTGGGCTCTCGATCACTATTCACTTCAATCACTAGTACTGAAGTAATAGACAAAATTATTAATTAAACAAAAGATTTCACAATTGATTTACTATGAAATTGAAATCAATAAATTATACAATTATACAAACCAAATATAGCAAATAATAAAAATAATGAATTCATAATGAATTTTAAACAAATCTTCATAATATATTTGTTTCTTTATTTAAATGTTTAATATCAATTTAAATGTATAATATCAACTCTAATAAGTAAGTGTTATATTATACTTTTACATATAATTAGTTGCATACAG
Organism: Camisiidae sp.; assembly: GCA_034696325.1. Taxonomy (NCBI): domain Eukaryota; kingdom Metazoa; phylum Arthropoda; class Arachnida; order Sarcoptiformes; family Camisiidae; species Camisiidae sp. Next base: position 5,364 of record JAQFZT010002344.1, on the reverse strand, counting down.
ATTGAATTTTTACATTTTATGATAGAATAAGTTGTGCGGAATAAATGCGGAAATCTAAACATTCCTATGAATAATTAACTATTTATGTATTGCCGGGATGTGATGCATATCAGTAAATGTGAACATCTTTACATCTAATGATGAAATATTGAAATCCATGCTTTGTTCACAACTAACTGTTAGTCTCTCAATAAACATAAACTTCGCAAAGGATTGCACTGAATAACAATCTAGAATGTTTATCACAACCGAACGCTATGATATAGACATATCTTCGCATTGCATGCGATTCACATGATATATTTATACGAAAAGATGTCTTAAAGTGTTGGTCTCACAAATGGAGAATATTACAAAAAAATTTGATCAATAAATCAAAATTTATGATGAATTTCTGTAAATACTTTATCAAAATCTGTACTTTCGAGGGTTTTACGGTATCTTCAGTACCATTAATACTCAATTGTAGTGTATCTGAAATCGTGTCTTTTGGTATTCCTTCGATATCTCCCTATAAAATAGGTTACTATTTTTCGGGTCCATCCTACTAGTTCGAATGCCACTAGACCGAATAGCCACTAGATCGAATAGCCACTTGATCGAATGGTCACTAGATCGAATGTAACTTTAAATAGAATGATACAAAATTCCACAGATTCCACCAAATTTTCATGAATTCTACAAAAATTTTGTTATCTCTTTAAAGCTTCTCAATAATCTTCTTATAGGAAAACTCAGATTAAGAGAAAATAATGCATGAACTGAAAGGAAACTCAAATGTAATGAATGGCTGAATAACAGAATAATAAATATTCGAGTCTTTGTATTCAATCTATACTGAGATCAATGAAGTTCAATGGTTACTAATCGAGTGAAATGACCATAAAAATCTGGAAACAGTTTATCTTATAGTATGAAGAAAAAGAAAGAGACAAAAATCTCGATGCCACGCCTACCCGTTCAGAAGATACGCTACTTTTAAAATAAATACATCTAAAATAAAATAAGGATCTAATGCATTATTAAAAATGGAGAAATCGCTTCATCGAATAGCATGAAGTAAAAGAAGAAGAATGAGACAAAAATTTCGATGCTACCTCTACCCATTTATAAGATATTCCTACTTTTAAAAAATAATCAATTTCACTTAGTGAATAAAATTTTCAGTATCACGGCCAGCTTTGATAAACTCGAATTCTTACTAATTGTTATTATATTATTTACATTTTTAAATTCTTTATATTATTACTATTTATATTCATTTATATTAATTATATTAATCTTACTTTAGGTAAACTATAAACATTAAATTAGTTTCACTCTATGTCTGAATCACTGTCTACAGTTCTCAGGATCTTCATCATAGATTTCTAAAGAATTTGAGTTATGAGTGGTAGTCCTGTTAAAGACATTCTATTGACGACACCTCTTGGACTGCGTAAATGCTGAGTGCAATCTGTAGAAACTTCTTGAAAGCCTCCCAGCATTTCAGGTCTTTCAAGAAGTTTCTGTGACAGATTGCCTAGTCTATCTGTGCATCCAATGAGTTGGAATATTGTAATATCTTATAAACTTCTTTAAAAAAAACCACAATCTCTCTACTCCTTTGGTATGGATAATATTGATTTGGCCTGAAGGCATCAAGATTATGTGACGCACGAACTGACGTCGAAGGTTTACAGTATGATGGGTCCATCCCATCCCTCGAACTGCCAGCATAGACAGCTGCCAAGTCCGTGGAAATCACTGAACCTGATGCGATTCTAGAACATATCAGTCGCTAAAGAGTGTTTTGGTAGTGTCAGAACACTCTTTGGTCTCTCTGCAATAAGCACCAAAGACCCAAAAATCTTGAAGTGTAAGGTAGCGCCCGCGCTCATACTTACGCTTAAAGATGTGAATCTCATCAACCTATACTGAGAGACTAGATCCGCCAATTTGCCAATTGGAGGTCGAGAGTTGCTTTTTGCAGAGCTTTCTACACGTTCTATACATTTTCCATGCTGTATTCCGGCCAGCCTTCGCATGATCGAGACTTGCTCGACTGGTATACGGAACAGAAAAAAGAAAGTGAGCTTGAGAAACCGCAAAAGAAGGTTAGGCTCTTCTGAGGTTTTATAAAATGCATCTATGAAATCCGTTCACCTCGATGGGCTCCATATTTTAAAAAATCGTGGAAAATTGAAGTTGGATGTAATTTTTTTTATTGAAGTCTCATTAATATATGATTTTTCGTAAATTTTTTTTAAATAATTTGTAAAGAATTTCCCACATCACATTCCATTTGGAATTCAGGTCAAAATCATGAATTAAACATATGTTATTTTTGGGTCCTCTATCCATTTTTAAAAATTCAGAAAAGTTTGTTTTCTGAAGACAGAGCCCATATAGCTCTGCGAATACTTAGTTTCACTTTAAACTATGTATCAGAAAAAGATATTTTTATGTAAAAAAATTAATTAATGAATTCTGTATAATCGCCCCGAATAGAGCACTAGCCATTTAAAACTTTTAGAGTTAATTTCCATCATTTTTTTATTTAATGTTTTGTTGTTCTTAAATATTGTTCAGTTTTGTTAAATTTCACTCAAAATCGTGAAAAATAGTTTTTTAACTAATCCAGAAAGAGTTAAATAAAATTCAATTCAATCTTTTGAAACTTTATTTTCACTTATCTCCTCATCAAAAAAGTTATATAAATTTTGTCATTGAAAGAGGAATAATTATTATTAACTTAATTTATTCATATTTTTTACAGTACGACAAATATTCCATTCAAACTAATTGATACATTAAGTATAAACTTTATTAAAAGAATTTTTCTGCAAATTTAATTACACAAAATCAGTTGAAAGATTCAATAAATTCATAGATTTTCATACATACAAGTCTCGTGAAAAATTAAAAATGAGTGCATTATCTGAAAGTTGAGGGATTTCATAATTTCAAACCTTATGATTGATTGAAATGATTTTAGTTTCAAGAACTTATAAAAAAAACTAGTGAAATGCAAATTAAATCGTTTAAAATGTAGTGAATGCTCCTATTCTTACGAACATTGACACTGAATCAGGAATATATGTTATCATCTTCTGAAATATACAGTATTATTATTCTATATGTTTTGAACAGATAAAAAATATTTAAAATGCAATCAATTTTAATGTTAAAAGAAATATAATTTTAAAATATCTTGAGATGAAGTTTTTTCTTTATTTTATAACTACGCTCACACTCACACTAACCATGATCTTCGACACAAATTCACAAATTCACAAATTTGCCAAATTCTAAATGCTTATGATGAAAGTGACGAATTTGATTATGAAAAAAATCTATATAAATAATAATGAAATATGAAAAGCAACAAATTAAAAAATATCAGATTTTTTGGGTTCGCAAAACTTTCGATTTTTTCATATTTTATTTCATCCAATTTCACATTCAATACACATGAAATATTTATAGGAATGTCATGACTCTTATACGTCATGACATCACTTAATGACGTATTCAAACAGTCACACTTCGTATGGTTAAACATTTGAATGCACTCAACATTCTCTTGTTTATTAGACTTTTTAACCATGAAATAAAGTGTCACATTTTCAACTTCGATGGGTTGACACGAATGGACAGAATGCACACAACAACCACTTCTATCACTACATCGATGTAATATTGTTGCGCGCGGTGTATACCTATATTCTGAATAAATTCGATGAGAAATATATACCAATTCTGGTTTTGGTTCTGAACATTCACCAAATTTTTCAATTAGTTTATAATGATCTTCAGCTAATTTATAAAAAGCATTTTTATCACTATTTTTACACAAAACAAGTCTAAACAAAAAAAAAGTGAAAAATATTTGCAATTTTTCAAACTTCATTTTTAAGTACTTTTCAAGCAAAGTCTAAGACTCGCGAAGTGTTTTTCGTATTTATGTTATAATTGAAAATTGATTCGGCCATGAATTTTTCCCAACCTTTATGCCCTCCAGACCTAATCCTTCACAATATGAGATCTGAGTTAAAGCTAGAATTATTAGTGGCATGACTTGAATCACTAATTAAGGGTTGAATTTATTGCGAAATAAGATTAAACACTTCATTAATCATTAATATATCATTAACTATTGATTTTGGTTGTATTCTGTCATATTCTAAGGGTTTGATTTTATCAAATTTTATGCTTAAAGTATTGGTTTTTCAGGTAAAAAAGCTTCAGAAAGTGATGGTATGCTAAAAACATTCAAGTTTGCAATTTTATCAATATTAGCACTAATTATGAATCTATCTATAAGAAAAGGAAAATTTCCCACACTTTGGAAAGTCTCAAAAGTATTTCCACTCCGAAAATCTTGTAATCGAAATGATTCTAATAATTATCGACCCATAGCAATGTTACCAATTATTGGAGAAATTTTAGAAAAACATGTGTATAAATGTTTCAGCGAATTTTCTTAAAACCAATAAGTTATTATCGGAAATGCAATTCGGTTTCAAGAAATATCATTCGACGATTGATGCGATCCTAAGTGTAATAAAATTATGTAATTTTTGTATTGAATGGTAGATCAAAATGTGTTATTATATCTATTGACTTGAGAAAAGCCTTTGAAGTGGTAGATCACGAAATATTGTTAAACAAACTTGCATTTAATGATGTTCATAGGCTCGAAAACTTTCAGCCTGAGCCTGAACCTAGCGAGCCTAGGCTCGAAAAGCTCAGAGCCTGAGCCTGAGCCTGTGAGCTTCCAAGACGAACAATTATATACAAAAACTTTTCAAAAGTGGTTTTTTAAATATATAAATGCAAAACAAAAACAATATGAATATTATTGATATAAGTAGATAGACAAAAGTATTATAAAATTTACAGTTTTGATCCAAAGTTAAATGAGAAATCAAAATTAAAGTAAAAAATAGAATGCAAAGTCAAAGATATAATTCAATCTAAGTTATTATAAAATGAATTCAAACACATAACACTTCTTATAGAATTATCTGACAATCTGTTCCTTCTTTTAGTAATTATTACAGGCTCAATAGGCTGAGCCTGATCCTAAGCCTGCTGAGCCTAGGCTCAAAACCTACCGAGCCTGAGCCTAAGCCTAAGCCTAAGGTTCCAAAAGGCACTTTGAGCCGGGCCTGGAACCTAGGCTCAGCCTGAGCCTATGGACATCATTGCTTGCATTACAGTTTTGTCCAAAAGAAAAGCGCAGTTTCATTAAAATATATTCTTTATTGCAATATAAAGTCGTCTAAAATGATTTATTATTACCCACAAATGAAAACTTTTGAAAATCAAAGAAAATCATTACTTTGAAGTTCAAATTAGATTAAACTTGAAGTACAGTTG
>JAQFZT010002343.1:0-11896 GCA_034696325.1 Camisiidae sp. | reverse complement strand
TCTGAATGAGTTTCAAATAAAATTTGATTTTGATATATAAATCATAATAACTATTCAATAAGATTTCTTGGGGTTCACTAGTTGTCTAGGATTGAAAATTTAGCAGTAAATTCATACTTGAATCTCATGTGTCCTTTGAGTTTCAGGTTTTTATAAATTATAAACTAAAACTGTAAAATCAAGTAATAGTTGCAATAAAATGAAATGAAGTTTTCCCTCACAAAATCGAACCCCACTCAAAGACACAAAATCTAATAATCTCTACATCTTCGGACTTCGGTTGGAATTTTTGACTCAAAACACCGTTTTTGCAGATCCTCTCGCAATTCAAAATCAAATTTAATAGAGCTTTCAGATAGTTTTATGGCATGGCTTTTAATGTCAATTATGATGGTTCTCTTTCAACCAATACTTCAAAATTATTGATCTCAAAGATTATTTCTTCAAAGAAGTTATTACTTTAATTTTCGAAAAAATTTTAACATCAATTAAAAATAATTCAATATCTCTAATCTTCTTTTCCAGCTTGGCTTTGACAGCAATGTATAGAGTTTTTTGTTGTGCACATTTTTTTGCATTCTTCAAAAATTAGTTATTCAATTCGCGACAGAAAATTACATAAAGCTCGAAAAATTTTGCATCTTCTCAATGAAAAACTAACATTTACTAGAAAATTCAGAAGAAATTAGAAAATTTCAACAAAATTTAGAAACATTAAATTGATTTATTATTTGATGTTCTGCACTCATACAAAATTTTAGATTTTCTGAAAGTTTTAATAAATAGATACAAAGTTTAATTCCATATAATGTAGAGACTCTACAAATTATAAATAGATTTTAAAAGATTTAGATTCATAATTAACTTTTCTTTTTGATATCTTGTCATAATCTTTGTATGAATTATTGTTGGTAAAAACAAATTTTGATATTTCTAATTGAAAAAGTTTGTTATATAATTTTTTTGCTGAAAATACCCTTTACCCCTATCTTTAGTTTATTTTGTGAAAGCAGGAGTTCAACAAGATCTGGGGCCGCATTCATAAAAGATTGCAAAATTAGCAATATTGCAAAGCCTTATATTGAAGATTTAGCAATGGCTTAGCAATAGATTGCTAATCGATGTTCACAAAACTTATTGCTTATACATTGCGAAATTTGCAATACAGTATTTATACAAACAGTAATGTTTACAAAACTAAGTAAAAATACATTTTAATCATTTTTAGCAACAACAATAACAATTTTATAATTTTGTAACATTTGTAAATCAAATATGTATTCACCTATTGTTTACTTTTTCAACCTGTGTATGCATTGAAACACTGGTCTACAAGTAGTCTGAAGCGGTTGCAAAGTTTGCAACCCATTGCAAAAACGTTTTATGCATACAGATTAAAATTGCAATCATTAGTTTGCAATCTCCTTATGTTTCGCAATCTTTTATGAATGCCATCCCTGGTTTTCCATCCCTGGTCAACATGTTATTCATTTTTGATAAGAATCTGAAAGCTAATTTCATTTATAAAAAATTGAACACAATTTGCTTAACTCATTGAATATTTGACAATCGGATGTATTGAAACTGTTTCTCTTATAATGAATTTTCTCTTATAACAATAATTTAAAAGCGCGTAGAGTTTTATCCTTTAATATTATCAATATAAGTCACATGAATTTCAATGATTTTGAGCGAAATAATTGAAATGTGCTTATGTTTTAGTACAGTTTTATCTGTCTTAGTCAATTTTTTTCATATAATATTCTAAATTATCATAAATACAGTTACGCTTAAATGAATCGAGGATATTTATTAAAATATATACTTAATCATCTTAAAGTTTTTATAATGTAAAAAGATGTCTTACACTGAAGCATATATTTTATTTTAATGAAATATTCACGATTCATTTAAGCATAACTGTACAGTAATTATGTTAGTTTTCTTATCAATATCACTGATAGTCATAAATATTTTAGGTTTATTTGAATAACCATTGAAAACTCTGAAAATGAGTGAGCGGTTACACTTGAGCTTTAATCGTGTTTACACTTTTGAAGATGATTGGCATCAATTGATTTTGAGTCTCATTCACACTTTAGTGATATATATATATATATGGTGTGTAAAACTACATTTTATCCCCTAATCAGGGAAAACAGATGGATCAAAACAGTTTTCATATTCTAAATCTAACTTTAGAATTACTTGTAATATTATTTTTGTAAAGTATATCTAACTTAAACGCTCTGTTAATTGTCAAATCAGTAAAAAATAATTCTTTTAACTTTAATAACTTGAAAAACTATTTTAAAAATCATTTCTCAATAATCGAATTCTTTATGGTATGAGAAAATAGTGTTAAGTGAAAATTCTAATATAATCATTATTTATGTATTTTTTCATAAATAATCCGAGTATGAAACATGTTTTATATTAATTGTCGTATTACTCTGTATATTCTATTTAAATACCCTGTATGTGAGCCATTCATTCATTAACAAATCGGTGAAATTAATGAAAACATAGCGAGATTTTAATTTTTAAAAATCTCGAACACATTAATTCCCAATATTCGACTTTCAAATCAGTAGAATTTATCTTTAATAATGTTTGACCGAAAGACTATTATAATAGTAGTACTACTCTCTCGCATACTCATAGTTTTAACCAAAAATAAAAATCAATTAGTACAGTACCAGAACTAACAGCAAACCAATTAGAAGAGGCGAAAAAATTCTACAAAAAAGTTAATGAAGAGAGCAAAACAGAACCAGAACCAGAACCCGAAGATAAGCCATTGCAAGTGTCTGCAGATTCCACCAACTCAACCGCCTCGGCATCTGTTAAGGCTATGCCTAAAACTGATATAAGCTTAAGCCTCAAATTTATTGACGCGCTGTTACCCTAATTTCTTGCGTATAACCCGCGGGTTATACAAGAAAAAAAGTTACTTTTCTGGAAAATTTAATGGTGCGGGTTATACGATGGGTGCGGGTAATACATGAATTTTTTTTAAAGTTTTAGTATTTGTCTTAAAAGTTTTATTAAAAGTTACAAAAGTTTCGTACATTTTTAAGTCTAAATGAATTAATAGAGTATTGCATATCACATAATGTAATTAAACTTTATTCTTATTCAATTGATTGTCAAGTTTATTGTGTTTCTGTATATAGGTATATTCTGTTTTTCCTGTGGGTGACAAATATGAAGATACTCTTTTAGGACTCGGAAAATATTGTGTGTAAGTTTTGACTATGAAAATCTTAGAAAATATAACCTAATTTAACAAAGCGGCTTGTTTTTATTTTATTTATTTTTTAAACTAATAAATTATAATAAGTAATTATAAAGAGAGAAAAGTTAAATTAATTAATAGGGTTCCACTGCTTCATTTTTTGGTCCCTTTATAAGTCATACAGGAGTTTAATTTAGAGAGAAAAAGTATTTCTGAAGTGACACTTGTTTAAATAGATGTTGCTTTTGTGTTAATAATCAATGAATTACTTAATTGATTTGGGCGGATAAACCGATAAATAAGCTTCAATTCTAATTTAAAAGTTTCATGACTTTTCGAAAATTAGAGCGGATCCTATGTTTTCTTTTTCAATCTTAATTCAATTAATTGATTATTTATTAAAATTATTTATTCGATAATTTAAAGAGAATTCGCTTAAAAGAGTTAACTTTTTTGGCCTATACAACTCTTCGTTATCCGCACAAATTCTTATTGAAGGCTATGATTGCTGCCGGAGCACTCGCGTGGACCACAACAAACGCGGTTTATTGTCTCAATCCTATTAGTATTTCTAAATTTGTGGCGAAGGCTAAAATTGTGAATAGAAATCATGAAGAATTGGCCAAAATTAATGAAGAATGGAAAGTACGCATACAAAATACTGTGGACAAAATTCATAATGCTCAAGTAAAGATGTTGGTTAGTATCTAATATACTCGCATTGCTATTCCAACACAAACTATTCAGGGAACTTGAGCTCAAAAATTTTTTAAAAATTAATTTATAAATCTATTCACAATAATTATTCTACATTTGTTTCTTCATTCTCCATATATATTGTTTTTCTATAGTTTTAAAGCACAGATAATTGTTTCAGTTTTGCAATTATGCATTTTAATATAAATTTGTTTCATCCCTTTTAGCGCATGGTTAGAGTATAAGATAAAAATGATTAACACCACTCCTCCTGAAGCGAAAAAGTTTTTAGCTTCATATTATGCAGGTTACTTTAAGATGCATCATTTAATATTTTGTCAACAATATCAAGATGGGACAGGTAAATGTGAGGCAGTTCAGTATATCGATGATGAACCCACTTGTGTATTACCTCGTTCTTTGATTACTATTTGTGTGGAACTAATGACTAAATTTGCGTGAAGATAACCCACTAATTCACACATCACCTTCGGATGAATAAAGACTTTTCACAACTTATTTAATATTACATAAATAGATTATAACTCAAATAAATTACTTGGTATAATAATTTAGCCTGACCGCCTGGTGTCAAATTTCAATTATTACATTTGAAAAATTCAAATGGTGAGCATTTTAATGGTAAAAAACCTACATTAATGAATAGAAAAATTAGTTTTGAGCATAGAATCTGAATTATTACTTTTCTGATATACAAAAGCTAAGTTATTTTTAAATTTTATAGTTAAAATCTATTGCTTAACCTCGAACCTCAGATAACCGAGTTATTAAGTAGTGTACCTTTCTACTCTTTCTCCACTTTCACCACAATTTCATTTAAATTTCACAAAATAAATGTTATATTTGTTTATTAAGTAGTGAATTCAGGGAAAACAGAATAAATTTCATATAGTTTTCCCTAAAGAGAATTATTTCTACACATCCTGTATTACAGTGTATGTAGTAATGTATGCGTCATTAATCATTAACATGTCGCTAAAATTAATTAAAATATAACGAGATTTTATTTTTTGAAAATTTCGAACACATAAATTCTCAATATTCGACTTTCAAATCAATAGAATTTATGTTTAATAATGTTTGGCCTCAAGACTATTATAATAGTGTTACTATTCTCTCATATATTAATAGTTTTAGCCAAAGAAGCGAGTAAAGTACCAGCACTAACACCAAAGCAATTAGAAGAGGCCAAAAAATTCTTCATAAAAGTAAACACACAGAGTAAAAAAGAACCAGAAGATAAGCCTTTGCAATCGTCAGGCAATGGTATGACGAAGATTGGTATGAGCGGAGGCACAAAATTTGCTGACGATCTGCTCTATTCATTATTTCCTGTGGGAGACAAATATGGAGGAATGCCCAATAATCTTATTGGACTCGCAAAATATTGTGTGTAAGTATTCACTATAAGTACTTTACAAAATATTAAGTCTGTAATCATTTAAAAGCAAATTAGTTGCTTAAAGTCACAATTCAATAATTAAATGTAGTTTAAGATGAGAATCAAGAATCTGCAAGAATTTTTGTGGGGAACTTAACAGTTTCAAAGATATGGCCAAATGAAGACATCGAAATCCTATAGTAATTTGCTTTATATAAAACTACAAAACACATTCATTATGAATGAGGTACACCGCGTGCTAAATAACTATTTTTATTATTATATAATTCTCATTTTAAAAGTTGAGTTAAGAGCTACAACTCTATTACAATTAATAACAACTTAAAACAGTTTAAAATACGTTTAGGGAGAACGACCGGAGCCACGACCACCGGTCCACTCGCAGCCCCCCAGAAGACCTTCAATACATTAGTATTTGTACTGAGTTGAGAAAAATTTAGAATTAATATGAGCACAATGTGTAACAAAAATGCTTAATAGATTTTTAACGTTCAAATGAACCGCTCAAATGTATTATTATTCCTTTGATATTCAATATAAAACTACTATAGGATTTCCATGTCTTCATTTGGCCATATCTTTGAAACTGTTGAGTTTCTCACAAAAATTTCTCCAGATTCTTAATTATCATCTAAAACTACATCTAAATATTGAAATTCAAATTAATCGGAGAATGCATGCGATTCCCGACTTGTTCCCGAATTTCTTCCATATTTTCTTATTTCAATTTTAATCAAATCAATTAATTATTGAAATTATTTATCCAAAAATCAAAGAGAATACGTTATAAAAGGGTTAGCAATAATAGCGTATACGACTATTCGTTATCCGCACAAATTCTTATTGAAGGCTATGGTAGCTGTCGGTGCACTCGCGTGGACTACAACAAACGCGGCCTATTGTCTCAGTCCTAAAAGCATTGCTAATTTTGTGGCGAAGGCTAAGATTGTGAATAGAAATTATGAAGAATTGGTCAAAATTAATGAAGAATGGAAAGTACGTTTAATGAATACTGTGGACAAATTGCATGATTCACAAGAAGTTCAAAAGCATGGATGTTGGTTAGTATATGATAAGTGATTGCTTTCCTATTCTAACATCTATATAAGATCATTTCGTTTTTTCAAACAATCCCGTACCCCTCGGCCAGTTGTCATCACAGAAAGGCCAGAGTGGTCTCATTTGATTCAGTATGACTGGAGTAGTGCCGGAAACATATTTTTTATCCCCAAAAAGTAGCTCCAACTCTCAATAGCAAAATTTAAGGTTACGCCACTACATATACACTAGATCGGCCTGTGGTCATCGTAAAGAGACCAGATCAGTTTCATAAGAATGAGTAAGATCCCAACTGGTGCCTAAAGATTTTTTTTCAAAAAATTGGCTACTTTACCAATAAAAAAAATTTTGCGAGAGAGAAAATTAAAAAAATTAATCAGTTTATTATCAGTTATTCCGTAATGAATACATGTTATTCAATAAACTTGCTATATTTGAAATTATATATCTTTTTGATCGCACTTAGAAAATTGAGGAATAGTATAAAATTTTAATTTTGTACAGATTTTATACTTAAAACTAATTTTACAACCTTTATTTTCTTACAACCAATTTCTACCAAGTAAACTAATAATTAGTTTAGAACATGAGTTCATTTAGCTTCATCTTTAGATTAATTTTATGGCGAACTTTATCATCGAGCTTAAGGATCTAATCTTGAGCTTAAGCTTTAAGCTTATTGTAAAAATTATTGCACTTTTGCTTTCACAACTTGTATTTCACGGGAGCACTTGTTTGGTCCAAATTAAACCCTGTTTTCGATCCACTAAATTATTATTTCTCAAAAAATTATCCCATTTTCAAACACGAAAAAACTTAAACCTAAAGAAATTGAGTTCCAAATTAAATTCGTGAATTGAATAAGAAAGCATGAATTTGTTTAACTTTTCGTCAGTTTCTAAACTCATTATTAATGCAAAAAGTTTAGATAAAAGCATTTTTTCGAGTGCAATATTTTAAAAATTAATTGGGTATTTGAAGAGTTAGTTTTCTGATAAATAAGTAAATTATTCAAAGTTATATGAGCTTATTAGGAAACCTTAGAACTTTAGCGTAACTCAGCTTATGCTCTCTTACATTACTAAACATTAAACCTCTTTATAAATTTCTGTCTAAATCATTTGGTTATAAATTAAGAATAGAAATTTGTTGTCAAGTTGTGGCCATTTTTAAAAGTTAAAATGAAATTTTTCATTTGATAATCGGTCTTCAAGATATTCTAGAGAATCAAACTTTAATCTGTATTTTATGAAAATGATTCTGAATAAATAGATATCTTGATATGTGATGATTGAATGATTTTTTGAGAACTATCAAATAAGTTACTAACATTAGTTTTTATTTCTATTTATACTGTATAATATTAAATGTCTAATCAAAATGAATATAAGTTATGTTTCTTATATAAAATTTCTTTTATAATATTGATTTTGCATTTTAATACAAATTTATTTGATCCCTTTTAGCGCATGGTTAGAGTATAAGAGAAAAATGGTTGACGCAACTCCTGATGAAGCGAAAGAGTTTATAGCTTCATATTATGCAGGTTACTTTAAGTTGCAACAATTAATATTTTGTCAACAATATCAAGATGGGACACCTGAATGCGAAAATGTTCAGTATATAGATGAGGAACCAGTTCGTATGTTACCTCGCTCTATGCTTACCCTTTGTATGGAACTTATGATTAAATTTATTTGAGCATAACATACAGATTAGTCCATTATTCATGTAATTTTTGGAACAAATAAAGTTTCTATATTTCTAAAATTTCTATATTAAAACTACAAAAAATAAATTTTGCTTAAGAAAGTTAACATGTTTTCTGTGTTGAAATATATTTCTAGATTCGACTCTTATCTTAAGACTATTTGAGCAGAAATAATTTTAAAGCAATTAGTTGCTTAGTTCTCTTATAAAGTATTATTGAGGGCTTAGACCCCACTTTGCTTCTAGTAAACTATAAAGATAAACAAAATCAATGCGAAATTATTCGAAACCTTTTAAAAACTTTTAATCACTTATTATTATTACAACGCATATTCGTTATGAAGTAATTTCACCCGAATTACAGATAATCAAATTGGGTTCAATTGAAAAATAATTGATTGAATTATTTTTTACTAAAAAATAGGGTACTTTTCAATGAAGTTTAACACTAAATGTTAACATAAGTATTAAATATTACTACAATTTTTAATTAATAAAGTTAATAACTGACACGTATTCAAATTGACAAGAAATTTGTTGAAAGTTTGCTTTGATTATGAATTAATGTTAGATATAAATTAAGAAATAAATATTTTTTTGAGGTTTCAGAAAAATAATACAAAAAGTTATACAACTACACTATTAATTAGTTTAATTGAATACTATTAACAGACACGTAGTAAATGTTAAAATGTTTAATTGAGTGCAGACAAAATTTTTGATCTGAATTTGATTTTTTTAGTTTATTGAGATAAAAAATTAATTAAATTCGTTTAAAATGAATTCAATGAAATTCGCTTTAATCAGTACTGTATTAATATTGAGTGATCATGTATTCCTAAGTGAGGGGTCTTTATTAGGTCTATCAAAAGGAGGTATGAGTGGAGGGATGCAAATCTTTGATGACCGCAACGCACAACTTGACACTTTAGGTGACCCTCACGGAGGACTTCCTGATGAAGTGGCCGCTGTTGTCAAATATTGCGCGTTAGTTATGATTTACTAAAATTGGAAAATGATTAATATTTATGATCATCAACTCATTTTGAATAATTATTTGTTGTATTTCAGTCAATTCGTATACAGTGGTTTATTCGTTGTTGTCTATGCGGCCACGCGCTGGCCATTAAAGATCTTGATGAAGGCCATCGTTGCCACTGGAGCGTTAGGCTTCATCAAAACAAATGCCATGTGGTGTGCGAACCCAATAACAATGGCTGACTTCGTGGCTAAAGCCAAACTTGTGAATGCACACAACGATAGAATATCTGAAATAAAGGAAGAGTGGAAAAAACGTCTCATTTATATTACTGACAAAGTAAGAATTGACGAGAAACAGAAGTACTCGTGTTGGTAAGTCTTACACTTCTTTATACATTATACTAAATTCAATGTCAGGCATTCACCTCAACATTTTCTAATTTTCCTCTTTTTTAATTGAACCAAAGCTATGACACAAAATAATTTATATTATTCTCATTTTGTAAGTGGTTTCCATGAATTCAAACGAAAGGTTATCGAGGAAGTACCCGAAGCCGCACCATTTCTTAGAGAATATTTTAGGGGCTACTTCAAGCTTTGCGAAATCATTTATTGCCAACAATATCAAGAAGAATCGGCCGTCTGTGAGACTGTACAGCAAGTGGATGAAGAGCCGGAACGAGCGATCGGCAGGTCATGGTTTATTCACTGCTGGGAACTATTTGTACAATTTATGTAATTTTAATGCTTAGGCAAAAATCATTGTATACTTTATATCTTGATTAAAGCCTTATTCATATTTTCTCATAAAAGCTGTGAAAGTTGTATTCTTGTCCCCGAGTGCAGGGGTTCCCAATCGGTGGTACGCAATATTTTTGTGATAGTGCACTGGATCATACAAAATTTAATTGATTTATTTGTTTAACATAATTTTATAGATTCAATCCTTATTAATGTTGGTTAATGAGAATTAATTGAAAGGTTTGACATTTAAATCAGATATTTGCTTTTGATTAATGCATAATTGACAATTTTGGTGCATTGGAAGCATTAATTAATTAAGTAAATTTATCTAAAAAGATGCTAATAATTCATTGATGAAGTTTATTATTTCTTTAACTTATGTTCAGGATCTTATCATTTCATTCAAAAACAATGAAATGTATTATATTTTACTTGAATTATAACAAAATGTTATCAAAACTTTCATAAATAGTGAATTCTACGTAAATGGCGCGACAATTATTGGTTATACAACAATCCGCTATCCAACCAAAATGTTAGTAAAGGCTATGATCGCAGCAAGATTTGTAAATTGGATACCAGCTGTCACATTCATATGTCTTAATCCTAAAAGAATGAATCAATTCATAGAAAAGCTAAAAAAATTAATAAATATATTAAACAACTGACACAAATAACAGAAGAATTGAAAATACGCCTTAATATTTATGACAAAGTGTTTGATAGTAGAGAAAAACAACTGCACACCTGTTGGTAAGTATATATTCTTTTGGGTTTCAATTAAGAACATTCAAACTTTTAAGTTATTTTAATTGTGATTAATATGAATTTTTAACTGGTAGTGGAACAGAACCAGTTCCTACTTATTGCTTCTCTATCTGTCCATCATTAAAACGATGGCAACTTCAATATTGTTGCTAAAAATATATAAGAAGCATAATTTGCAGGTCTCATATAATTTAAAATCATAATTCATTAACTATTCCATCATTATCTATAAGTTATAACACTGAGTGAATCTTGTTTATAATTTAATCTGACAAAAGTGGGTAAAGTTGATGTAAGATTGGGTTGGGTTAGTAATTCAAATGTACATCCTTATCTGTCAAATTTTATACATTTTTCCGACTATTAATGTTAATTTGATTCACCTTTGTCAAATATAACAGTTTAACTTTTTGTTATTTTTCATCAAAGAATATAATATTCAACAATTTAACATCAAATTTTTGATAAATTTCAAACTTTCAAGTTTAATTGATAATTTTTCCAATTTCTTTAAAATTGAATCATGTCTTTCTTTAAAATTTTTGAGATTAAGTCATTATTTATGTTGCTTTTCTGAAGTATTAATAATAAGATAGATTAAAATTTTAAAAAAATTTTCAGCTTTATTTTTACAATATAATGCTCACAATTCGATTCCATATTTGATTTTAACTTGAAATTTGTAATTTTTATTCAACACAGTGCATGGGATGAAGAATGATAGAACTATTTAAGAACAAGAGCTCGAAAAGTTTATTTGAATTACATAAAATATATTATTATACAAAAAATAGACTTACGCGCACCACTGAGAGGAGGCCACCACAGTGTCTGGGATTCCGTTGTCAGTGCCGAGTGGTAGGAATGAAGTGAGTATGTTATCGATGAGCTTCATGTCTCTCGAGGTTGTTTGGGCGTCGATTGAACTCATCCTTCAACCGATTGTTGCAAATTATTATCTTCTTCGATAGTATCATAAACATGATTGAAGATATTATAAGGTTTATTTTGAGCGTTAATGACTAGCAATTGGCTGAATGACAGTATTAAAGCCAAAACGATTGTGCTCTTTCTAAGTATCTTAAAAGCTTTTATAAATTATTCGAATTAATCAATAGATTGAGTCAACATGTAATTTGGAAGGAGAAACCCATAAGTTTTTTAAGTAATTGTGTGAAATCAATACCTTTTTTCTAGAGATCTCTTTCAATTTTAGCATCGTATCAATACTTTTACCTTTATTACTATTGATAGTCAGGCATCGTATTAAATAATAC